>JAYMSZ010001402.1:0-14456 GCA_036897665.1 Pelargonium citronellum | reverse complement strand
AATGTCTATTGAAACTTACAGACCTTTTACCTCCTTTTACCTCCTTTTACTTCCTTTTACCCAATAAACCTTTTGATACCCGATTTACCAAACAAGCACTAAGACTGATAAATAAAGGAGGTTCCAAGAAACAGATACTAACACATTAACTATAGTGTAGGTAGAGTGCTAAAAATGTGTGGTTACTTTGGCTTTTTAGATCCTGATACATTTCAAAGTTTAGAAGAATCCCTTATTTACTAAAATGGGCCTCCCCAAAGCTACTGTCTTCAGCAAGAAATTGGGAATTAAGACGGTAGGACAAAGGCTTGTCTTTAAAAGCATCATATCAACGTAAAACCTCTATAATAAAGCGGGTTCCATAGTAAAAAACCTGAGCTATAAGTAATTCATAATCTTTCAAATAAAGCTTTTATAACAGACCGCTAGAAAAAAGAGTTGTGTCAACACTAGGTTATCCACTATATGACTGGAACCCTTAGCACTTGTTAAATGCCTGCGGGATTAAAAAAATATTACTGCAGGAGATGCTTTGTAAGAAATAGAACAAAAAGGGACGCACTTAAAAAGGATAGGCCTTTACTGGTTATAAGTTTCTTTATTCTGAACTCCCTATTTTCATTTGTGGTTGAATACGTAATTTTATTCTTTATTCTCCCGGGCTTCTTTAATCTAACGAGCTTCTCTCCTCGATCAGTGAAGAAAGCCTCTATCCTTCTTACACACAGACTGGGAATATAAGAATCAAGCTACAGAATCTACACGCAGCAAAGCAAAATAGCTGCCCAGACCCAATCTAACACCGCTTTTCGCTGAGCGTTCTATAACCTCAACTACCTAGGCTTCCCTCCAATGCACATAATTTTAAATGATAAGAATAATTTCGTTAGTTTATTTATACGTGTACCTTGCTAGCTAGCACTACTTTTTTCTATTTGACTTGACTAAAAAAGCCTTTTAAGTATAAGTTTCGATTGTATGAGAATACCCCTGAGTAAGTAGTCCCTAAGACTAACTGGTTATCCTAGTAGTAATTTACACAAAACAAAAAGCTTTTACGTTAATGACTAGAAATTAAAAGGCTTCTTATGGGATCCCCTTATTACTTATTTAAAAATTTCATCTATAGTTTTCATTAATTGAATAGAACCCAGCTAAGATGTCATATTACTAAGGAGTTCTATATATAGGGTTACTATTATTAACCCAGCAATGATGCCCCGCAAGATATTCGTGACTCACTTTAACTATATATTTAGATATATTAAGGAAACCGCCAATAAAACAGGAAAGATCCTAAAGTTATAGTCAAGAAGACCCATGTACCTAATAAATTTATTCACCATCTACTCCGAGGGGTATTCATTAATATTAGTAACCCCTTAGTTGTTCTATGGTCTATAACCAACTCTGACTGCATTTTTAATTACAAACAGAACAGATAGCTATTATGCTTTCTTAGTGACTGTCCACTGTAAAATAAGTGTGTCAAATTATACTTCACAATTGTTGGATTTGGATACTTATAATCAGTTATATTATATATAGATTCTCGTTTATGTAAAAACTGCATCTTACAAGGAGGGTTACAGGTATTAAGACTCGTAAGAATAAAGCTCTCATCAAGAATAAGAAAGCCGTGATACAGAATCAGATAGAGAGACAGAGTCTAGTTCCTAGGAAAAGTATAGCTCTGAAGAAGTTAGGGATGGGGGTTAAGACATTAATAAGTCAAGGGAAGCATAAGAAGTTGGTGGGTATATAGGTATCAAATACTATATATAATGAGTTACCTTTCCTCCGCTACGCTGCAGTCAGGAAGAGTAACCATCTCTCATATCTATATATGGTTTCAATCCTCCTATGTCAGTAACTTAAAAAGCAAACAAAAGAGAAATATGCCTTATTAAGTAAGACAATCACAAGGTACTATACAAAAGGCGAGGCTTATTTTGAAATTCTTTCTCTTTTTTAAATTATTTCTCTAAAAAGCTCTTATTAGTTCTCGACTCCTCGTTTCTGCCCGCTATTTAGAATGGGAGCACCCGGGAAAATCCTGTATATATCTTTATGTGAACGGGGCCCTATATAGTATAAAAGACGAAGAAACTCTTCTATATTGAGCCCTGTTTGATAGGATAAAATTTATTATCCGTCCAGGCTCGTTTTGCTCTAACAGAATAAGCTGTTCTAAAAAAGGAATTCCAGTTAGCACTTATTGTTAAGCTAGGAAGATTTAGAGGATAAACCATGTGACTTCCACTTGCTCAATTCGAAAAAGGAGGGTCTATTTTAGAAAATTAGGGGAATCTGAGTCAGTGAATGAGAGAAAAAGCATTTTGGTTTTATTTTGTATTAAAAAGCTAAGGATCGGTAGGTGACTCAGAACAATTATAGCCTAGAAGAGTGTAGTAGTAAAAAGGATCCCCTAAGAAGGGAGCGCGTGAGGTTTTTAAACCCCTGCGATTTCGGGATAGAATGCCAAATATAAATTAATAACTTTATATTACTCAATTTTCCTAAAGCTTGAATGTAAGGGGCTCCTCTTACTCTTAATTAAATTATAGGAAACCCCTCTCATATATTGAGACCTTGTATTTTCTTAAGCTCAAAGCATACTGAAGAGTCAAAAATACAGTTTTTCATTTCTATAAATAAACGATAATGCTTTAACGAAAACAACTAACTTGTGTGCTACTACGCCCTCTTTTGAAATCTATTTTGAGGGGGGGAAACCCTACATTCTGGCATTTTTAGCTCGTTTATTCCTGATTTTATGAAGTCAAGAATAACAAGAGGTCCAAGAGTTCCTGGTAAGTGCTCTCTTGTAGCTAATAGATTGAGTACTTCTGTAACTTCAAGTAGATACGGGGATCCAAAATATACGAAACGGAGCCTCCTTAACTCGAAATTTCTTTTGGTGAGCCCTTGAAAGGCATAATAAAAATTTAGATTATTAAAGGAAACTTTGCTGTACTTTTCTCTTGCTACTTGAATTGCGGGGCAGTTTGATTCTCTTGGTGTTATACAATTACGGGGTAATGTTCAGAAATGGGTTTTAGAATCTAATGAGATTCGCATTAAAGTGCAGGACTTTACTAAAGTACAATATAGTTTTGTTTCTTAGAAGACCCCAGACAAATAACTTACCATAAACAAGGCGCCCTTTTTTCTCCACCCATCACAAGGTTTAAGAGTCCCTACCTAGTAAAAGGCAATTCTGTTATAGGAACCAATCTTATTTATCCGTGAAGATCTCACAAGCCTAGACTCAGTACATCTATTATAGGCAAGGGTGTCGCCTTAAAGGAGCTTTTTGGTCCGAATGAAATATTATATGTTGAAGCCGGTTAACTTGGTAGCTCCTACTTTTTAAATAAAAAAAGAAAAACTTAATGAAAGAAGTAGTAAACACAAACCTGTTACTAATTAAAAAGTTTGAGATTCTATGCTTGGATTCTCTTGTCAAAAAAAGAAATGAGTAAATAGCAAATTCTCGTAGATGAGATATCCACTTTTGAATAGCAACTCTAAGAACAAATAGGACACCAATAATAAATAAAAGATGATAGGGGGATCTAGGCTACTTATAAGTTATAAGGGATCCACTTCCTCGAAAACCAGTACACAGAATTCAAAGTTAGTCATAGGTCACTCAACTCCCGAGCAGCTTCAAAAAGAATTTCAGGAGAAATATCCATTAGTATACAGGGAAATTTATGATTCTTAAGAAAGCAGGGAATACAACTAAGAAAAAAACAAGAAGAAGAAAGTACAAAAGCAGGCAAATAGAAAGTCAACAAGAAACTAGCTAATCAATGAGATTATTTACTGAGGAAGAAAGAATAACAATAAGAAGTTTAGTTGACTCTTCTCTCTGTAGGTTTCCCCGGAGTAAAAAGAAGGCAATGTCCTTAATTATTACTATGAAAAAGCTTTCGATAAGAACAAAAGGCAAGAGGAAAACCCCTGAGTAATGCGAATGATAAGGACTCTTTATTAACTATCTATACTTTACTAATACACTAATCTAATTATAGGTTTGATAGTATACAGCGCTATCTTATACAAAAGCAATATGGGGAGTTTATAATACAAAGCAAGACTTACTTTCGAGTTTCTCTGTGATTATGGAATTCACTCCACCTACGGAGATCCTGAATGGGGCCTAATACTTTTTATTTATTAGATAGCTTTTATATTATTCGCAGTTACATAGTACAAAATTTAGAAAACGAGGTGACGTAAAAACACTGGGTTAATTGGTGTAGAACTCTCAGATGAGGAAATACGGCGTTTCAGTTATAAGGGTAACCTTAAATTAATTTGGCATAGTATAAAGAATAACCCCTACTAATAAGTCGTATATATATAAATAAAGTTGAAGAAAAGTTACGTATGTTACTTTTGCTTTGCGGAGTCTTGGTTTCAGGAAGCCTTTTGATGTTTTAAGGCAATAAAAACGCAGTTTAAATTTTAAAATACTTTTATTTGGTTAGATTAAGTACAAGCTAAGGTATATCCATACAAGATGGGATCCTCTGTAGACTTGAAGGAATTCCTATATGATTATAATGCCAGTGGTTTGTACGTATATGGGGTAGAATATGCAAGAATGCCCTAGTAATCCTAGGCTAGGTTCAGCTATTTTGTTCTGGGTAGTTTTAAATCCCCGCAATAACTAAAAAATCCTTATATAGTAAAGTTCCACTAAATAAATGATATTTTTCAAAAACCTATCCGGTGTGAATTTTTATACTTGTTCAGCCTAGTTGAATTCCGTAATTCATCAAAAATGGGCAGAGTAAACGCATTCTTTAACTTTGGCAGTGAGTGCGCGTATCCTGATTTTTGTAATTTCATAGAATTAGTATTAGTACTTGGTATTCAAAGTTAAGTTCCCATTAAATTTCCGTAAAGAAAAACACTGTTAAGTTATATTGCATCCTTGATTCAATCCTTCTTTGATAAAAAGCAATTCGTTTGGTCTGCTGTACTATGTATTTAGTATTTTACTTCCTACGTTAGAGGCCTCGGGGGAGAGGTTAAGGTTAGCTACAGCATCTTCAAATTATGTTTTATTCTGGTGTTTTTTGATATGTACTTATTTGCTTTTACTATATATTTCCTTACCCTGCCAACTAGTAATTCATAGTTTTTAGAACGGGGCCAATAAGGTAAGCTAGTCTGATGATTATTATTATTCCTACCCTCTAACAGTAATTTTCCTTTTTTTGCACTTATAGAAATCTCAGAGGTTAGGGTCCTTTTCTCCTTTTCAGAGCTTCCTTGCTTAATAAGCGGGGCCTGCCTATCAAGATTCTGTGTAAGATACCAACAAAAAGAATATGTGAAAGGGATCCTTTACTCGGGCTCTTTTAAGAATTTTTAATTGTATACTCTCTTTAGTTGGAATACTTTGGGCATTCTCTCTAAGCTAGATTAGGTCCTACGTTGTATAAAGGAGGATGGTGTTCCTGAGTGAAGTCTTAGGGCGCTACCTTACTAGGTAAAATGAATTGCAGTTCTATTAGAAAATGTAAAATGGGGAGAGACTCCAGTTAAAAGCTCAAGTAGCCCAGATGGACATGTGCTTCCTAGTTCCTTTGACTTCGACAAAATTTCCTAGTATTAGATCTGACAAGCAACCTAAAAAACTGTTTAATAAATATATATAAAGTTCCCGCTATGAGTAATAAAAGCCCCTTTACTTATAGATTTATAGAATTGGGGTCCTTAATAAATTCCTAGCGTTTAAATTAGTACGAAGAGGAGTCCCCTTAAAGTCATTGGGCACACAAAACTATACCCAAGATCTATTACCCTAGAATTTTACCGACTATACTAGATGAAATTTATATAGTTATATAGAGATGCTTCAAGGTAATCGTACATACACAGCTTCTAATAGTTAACGGGGAAAGCCTCGTTTGTAAAGACTCCTTCTTAGGCTCAAAGCCAGACTGGGACAAAGTCAATTTTAAAGTAACAGATCTTCAAAGTGCTATTACCACGAGGTATACATACTATCTACCCTAGGATATACTTAATTTACTAAATTAGGCGCTTTATTATTTGGGTTATTCCCTTATATTTAACTTTACGCAGCTGTTTAGTTTAAAGCTTCTTGTGTTTGCAAATAAAGAAGAGGCTCTTTATCAAATTTTATATTATAACACAGTCTACCTTCTAATTATAAACTGGAAACCTTTGTCTTTATTTTCTTTTATTTCCCAATGCAGGGGTTCCGAGGCACACCTGTTTTAGAAAGAGAAACCCCAAGCGTAGATGTCCTTTAGCAGTAGTCCAAACCTTATAGAGCCATGTTAAAAGTGCTTTTTGTAGGTAATGACTGAACAGTAGTTTCAATTCAGTAAGGGATCCTTGCACCCTTTTGTTGTTGCAGAAACTCTTAACTATTTTTAGAGAACCCCCTTTTAGGCTAGAACTAACCTTTCTACTTTATAATCCAAGCAATAAATAATCCCATGACACAGGAATTCCCTTTTTAAACCCCTTATCTAATTTGCTTGTTATTCTCTCATGAGCCCTTAGCATGCCTGAAAGAAAAGCTTTTGTCAAAATTAGAGTTCAATAAAATTTGTTTTTTTAGCACTCCTTAGTAAAGAACGTTACAAGTCAAGGAATTCTAAATGCATATGGATTTTTGCTTTATGCTGTCTTTTTCTTACTCTTATTAAAATCAGGAGTCAAAGTTTTGTCATGCCGGAGTTTATACTATATTCCTATATATTCAACCCCAATATTTTTGTTTACCCTGTTCCCTAACCCTTATAATGGGTTACAACAAAGCTAAAAAAGAGTCCCTAAAAGTTTCTTGAGTAGAAAGTCTTATCACTGAAATTTATTTGTCAGGATAAAAGGAACGTCTTCCTGCCTTAATACCTGTGTTTCTAACTTGACCATTAACAGAACTCCTAAAACTAAAAAGGATAAGTAAACCGGAGGTAATCTCGTGGATTAGACTTGCCAATATCAAAGGTTATAGTGCATAATAAAGGCACCCTTCTCAGTAGCTATGTAATATAGAAAGTCTATTAGAATTACTAAAAAACGGGGTATAAAACCTAAAAAATAACCGCTATGTATCTGCTTTTTAGTCTTTAAGTTGTAAAACAAATCCCCGCTAAAGCATCTCCTAGGTCAATACCTATATACAATAAAGTTTATCTTTAAGACACTCGAGTTGTGTAACCCTTTTTATACTTAGGTCTGTAATTTCCTTTCAACATTCTCGGGAATCCCTTGATAAAGAAAAGTCTCCTTACTTTACCAAGGCCCGTATAAAAAAGGAATACCCATACTAAACAAAAGGTATACTATAAAGAACCCCGCTATACAACCTCTCAAAACTTTCTTATAAAAAGTGACTTGGAATATTCTCAAAGGGGGAATTCTTTCCCTTTTCATATCTAGAACACTATCCTATAACAAAAAGAACTCAATGCAAGAGTACCCTCTTTATTTAGAGCACCGATCGTTATAACCTCCTTTCATGCAAAATTTTGATTAAAAAGGGGGCTACACAAGTATAAATTTATTCTCAACCAAATAATAGGACACGTAGCCAGAAAGAAATTATTATTTCATTTGAAAGCTCCTTGTAAAAGAAGGGGAGGTAAAATCTCTTGCATAGTTAGCAAATAATTAAAGTGAATAGTCTTGGGAATCCCAGTACAGGGCATTATTACAGATAGGAGGTAACTTCATTAATTAGCACCTTGGCGCAAAGCTTAACTATTTTTCTAATATTTTACTCTTTAATTATACGGATTTGGGAATTGTTGTAATTACTGATGTAAGAGACTTCTGTTCAAGTTTTCGTTTTGGCATACCTGAATTTCTAAGTGGGTTCGCTTTTATATAAAAATAGGAATGGTTAGTACTTTTTCTATTCTTGTTTTCCACTTTTTTCTAGGTTACTTAGTTTGATACAGCCATAGCCCAGAAGAGACTTTTATACATTTTATACCTATCATATCATAGGATAAGCCCTAGAGGATCAAGGATATTCTACAACTCCAAGAGATAACAATACCTTGAAAAACATTTTCTAACTTATAAAGGTAATTTAATTCACTAAGCTACCCATTTACAAAGCAGTTCTACTACTATTATAAAAATTCTAAGCATAGTAAGTCCAGTATCTAATCAGGATATTCTAACTCGCGCTTTGTCCAAGGCTTTACCTTTGAAGGAATTTACACAAGTGTATCGTATCCTGTATGCCTAACTTTACGCTATCGAAGCTCTATTCCGAGCAAGGCCTGATTGATAATTAAGCTGGTGTCTACATTATTGTGGTTAAGATTAGGAACCCGTTTTACACGGACCCATGCCGGTTCCTAGAACTCTTTTTACAAACTTAAGGGGACTTATAGGCTGACTAAAGAGAAACGCTTGAGAGGGCCATTAGACTTCGGTAGCAAGAATAACAAGCATAGGAACAAGATTTTATAATCTAGAATTCTAAGAGTACCCCTGAACGTTTATACAAGGGAGGGCTCGAGACTTTATATAGTTAAAGCTTTATTTCTAGGAATTCTATTTACAATTTATTCTTACCAGATTATGCCCTTATTCCTTAGCAATAATTCGAGCAAAAACTTTTAGTAAGTAAATTCTTATTAATAGGAAATTTCTGATACTTAAAAACTTAAGTAATAAAGAATAAAGTTTCCCTTATAAAGAATTCCAAAAAAAACTCACATAAGAGGAACTCTCCCGAAAAGCATCCTTTTCAGAACCTGAGAAAAAGCTATAACGTCTAGTCAAAAGAATCCTTATGACTCACCTATTTTCTTCCTAATAAGTTGGGTGACTGTATATAATTAAAATACTAAATTAGGTTATTCCTTGCTGGAACAAAAAGGAGGTTACCCCGCAGGTAAAATAAAAACATATGTCAAGTTTTTTGTAATCCTAATCTCTCAAATACACAGGACGAGGTCATATTAGCTAAAGAGAACCATTACTTCACAGGTAGTAGTAGGAAATTAGAACGCTTTCGAAAAAAACATAGAGTATAAGAAAGATCGCTTTTGTTCAGTAAGAGGCTTGGGAGGCTTAGAGTTGGGGAGAAGTTGAACGAGGAAGTTGAGTGTTAGAGGTTCGAGTCGTGTCCCAGCTCACAAGTCTATGAAATAAAAATCCATGCTTTGCCTGATAAAGTATAACAATTCTTGTATAAAGTAAAGGTATGTGGCTTTTCTTGTTAACTCTCGTAAAGGATTGGCTGTGCTTTGATAAATGTTAACATAAAAGTAGCTCAAAGTATCGGTAAAATTATGCTCTTTACTTAAATAACGTGATTCCCTTTGATTTTTCAAAGCTACTGAAGTGAGAAAAGCCACTTACATAGGACTCTTTTTTTGAAGTAAAGGTGGTTTCCTAGTAGTATGGAACAGGTACTTATTATAACAAAAAGATTTGGAACTCTTAATAGACCGAGCCGTTTCCTAAACCAAGGGTTTTTGTAGAATTAACAAGAGGGAAGTTGAATAGAAAGATTTATAGTTAAAGCCCTATACTAGAATTAACTTAATATAAGGCCAAAGATATTCTTTTCTCAGAATTAGGAAGCTTCACTCAAGGAGTATAGCTTTTCTGGGATTCCATATCTATATATGAATTTTCTTTTAGGAGTACTTATATAGCAGTGTCGGAAGACACCGGGCATTTTGATGGATTGACTTCCTTTTTCCTAATACCGTCATTTTAATTTAAGGTATTCTGCTTACTTTCGTAAGTTTAGTGGAGAATTCATTTTTAAATTTAGTAAATATTGATTCTTCGATGCAAATCAAAGTGCCCTATTATACTCATGAGTTACTGATTTTAAGGTTTAGCCATGCGGTTGAGATCATGCATCTAGTTATGTATGGATAGTCTCCCTAAGTTCCCTTTTATCTGAGTGTCCTTAAAGCGGGTTTGAGTTTATATAAAGTAGCCTTAGAATCAGTTTTACTAGATTCCCTCACCGAAGAGTTTAATATATAATTTAAAAACATAAGTATAAAAGGGGCCCCTGAAACCTACCACTTAATTAAATAAGTGACTAAATGCAATGTAGAAAAGATTTTAAGTCAAAAGCTCGTGTACCTAACTAAAGCATTACTATCGGGTTGAATTTGCACTTCCTTATCAAAAGACCCCTTTTCATAGTATAACTAGAGTGTTTTGTTGTATTCTTTTTATCCCTTGTCAGTAAGATAAGGGGTTCGTAAACTCGATAATAAAAGTGCAACCCTAATATAATGTTTAATGTGAGCTTTTTGAGACTTAAGGACACCCTTTTAAATAGATGAGATACACGGGTGTTCAGAAATCAATAGTAGCTTCTCTTAATTTTTTACTAAAGTTTATTTAACTAATAGCCCATTTATTATATAGACAGTGATGCCTAATTTACCTTTCCTATGGGGAGCTGTTTATTTATACGTTCCTGCTGATAAGTCCGCATCTGGTTTTCAGAACATGCAAAGACTTCTAAAGACTTTTCTAGTACCTGATATTTCTACTCAAGCGGTGAAGATCTTTTAATAAAAAGAACTGAATTGAAAGAATTCTTCTCCCTTTTCCAGCTATCTTATAAGGCATTTTTTTATTACATATCTTTTAACCTTTAACAGGAAAAAACTTTAGCAAGTACAAGCGCTTCAGCCCTACAGGCATATAATTAGATACTTATATTATAAAAGTAAGACACGTATAATTACCGGCACTCTCAAACTTATTCTACTTTAAGTTGGTAACTCCTCGCAAAGTACATACATAGAAAGGAACACCTTTTAAGGGCTCTCTCCTTAACAATAAAGTGTACACTATATCCAGATATGCGCCAATATAAAGACTTCATTATATAAAATAAGATTTCTGAACTCTAGCACACGAAAAGACTTACAGGGATTACGACACTTAACCCGCATAAAGTACAGAACTCCCGCGGTTTTGGGGAGTTTCTTGAGCGGACTAAGATTAAATTGAGGATATATCCAGAGAGTCCTTTCTAATAAAGAAAAAAGCTCTACCACAAAGTCTCGTGTTTTCAAGCTTCGAGCTCGTGGAATGTATAAAAAATAAGAATAATAATCTCAATATTCTAGCAATTAATCTTTTCTTTTAAAGTTTGCTTTTAATAAAAAAATCTATATAATTACCAAGTCCTAGTAGAAAGACAGCCCAAATTTTGTGCTTAGAATACCACAAAAACTTTCCGGTTTCCTTACAACTAGGTATCCTAGTCTCAATTTACTATAGCAAGAACTACTTTGATTAAGAAAACAGCAAAGCTAATCCCGAAAATGACTTATCCAAAAAAACCAAAAACCTCCTCAATGGAATACTACAAGACCTCTCCTTATGCAGCTATCAAGAATATAAACAATTTACTTTCCTAGGAATATTGGGTAAACGCTTTTTAGATTTTAGAAACTAGAAGTTTTTGCATTTTAGGTACCCAATGTATAGGAACACCCTATAAATTTTGCAAGCTATACAAATGCTAAAGAATTCTTAGATTTTTAAAGTTATCATGCTTTATCCCTTTTTGAACTCAAATATACGAGTTGAAATACTTTTTTAGATAAGAGTCTCTTATCTCCTACCTCGCTTTACTTAATTTAAAGTTTTTGTTAAGTACCTCAGATTCCTATATGCGTCTATTTGTTTGTGTTCGAAATAAATCTAGATAACATCCACTTTAATTGAGTAATTTTTTAGTCAAGCTTTCTCTTGTCAGTAACTTATAGTTCAAATCAAATCCGCTTACTAACTTCCGTATAACTTGTTAAAAAGTGACTCCTCACGAATACCTTTATTTTTATGAAAGCTATAAGGATTTTTGGGTTCACCATAACCTTAAATTTGCTATCTTAATTATTAATTAGGAGTCTTTCAAAGAAGTTTATCAAAAAAACCTGCAGTTTCCTAACTAAGAGATTCTAATGGTGGGGAAATAAAATTTTTAATAGGTACTACGCAAAATGCGGGGTTTATATTACTATAAAACTTGGCGCTATGCTCTATTAGTATGCTAAAATACCTTTGGACTTATCATTTATAACCAAAAAACGTATAAGAATCTTAGTTATGTTTCTTACTAAGAATTTGTTTAAAAGATTTAGTTTTGTAAAATCAACGTCACTTGCTTACATTTACTTTATAATTTAGTAGTTCCAGTGCTAAAAAGAGAAAGAAAGACTTTTTATTGGATAATCCAGAGTAGGCAATTAAACCCGAATTTTGGTCCTTGAAAATCTGATTTAATTACTTCTATTAATATTCAATCAAAGATCTTTTGAAACGGATGCACGTCTTGCTTTTTATTAAAATATATTTATTATTTATTCTAGTTATAAAATAATAATCGAGAATAGTTTTTTATGAAGTTGATTTTTAGATGTGTAATATCCCCGAGAATATTTTAAACTTTCGCTAGGACTAGATTACTTAGAATTTTCTGTGGTATGATTCGAACCTCTAATTAGGGAACTTTCGATTTTTGATTTACCTCACTCCAACTTAATTGTAATAATTTAGATATAGGTTTTCCCAAATTAATTCATAGATGAAATGATGAAATAACGTTAGTAGAAAAAAAAATATAAAGGGGTTCTTAATATTTTTGGGTACTACTTTGAATATTAATATTTTAGATTAGAGCTTTCTTTGTATATTATAGTAACTCCGTAAAGCATGTATTAGATTTTGAGTAGCCCTACTTGAAACACTAGATAATTAAATAAAAAGGGGAATTACTTTATCAATACTTTGAAATTTAAGATATCGAGACCTTGGGCTATAAAGAGCATTCCTCGCCTTTCAGATGAGAAGAAGGGAGGTATACAGATACTAAGTTAAAGCAATCGTATAGCCTTTTCGTGCACTATATCTAAAGTAAGTATAACCTTATATACGTTTCTACATTTCTTTTAATTTCGTTTGTTTTAGCATATTTTTTGCTTCCCATAACTTGCCTTTATTTGGTTTACTTTAGCACTTTCTAGTGAAACTTATTTGCAGAGTTTACTATTAGCTTCTTTTCCTTATATTGAGTATTCCGTAAAAAGAAATTTCCTTTATGTCTATTTCACAGAAGGTTTGCCCTTGACAACATTTACCTGCTGAACTAGCTTTGTGAAGAGCAAAAAGGTATTATAATAGTGGCATGTGTGCTTTCTTCAACTTGATTGGAAAGCCTTTATAACTAGAACTAAATAGAGCTCTCTCTTGTGTTCGAACCTTACTTTATTATAGGTATTTAGATTATTGTTAGACTTTTCCGAGTTTGTAATTGTGTACCCAAAATTTGAGGATCCCATTATCATTATAAAGTCAAGCTAGGAATAAATGTGTAAGTTACGATCATTGGCAGAATTCTCTTTCCTTAAATATAGAGTCAAACTACCAATCTATAAGTCTACTAAATTTATTACTAGCACAACAGAGAACCTTAGTAAAAAACTAAGTAAGGAAGCCCTTCGAATATATTTATTTACTCACTATTCACAAAGTACTAATGGCATAATTAGAATCGCTGACTTAAAGCTATTTATTTGTTTTTGTTTAAGTAGGGCTCTAGTGTTTTACTTTAAGATATCGATAATACTAACTACTTCTTGCTTTCACTAATTTGAGAAACCAATCTTATTTTGGAAATTGTTACATGGAACAAATTACATTGGTAATGTATTGAATCGTCAGAACCAAAGATTAAGGAGATCTTTATTCGACTACCGAAGGCGTCATTGATTGCGTCAGACTTCGTGAAGGGATATACTTCCTACAAGAACGAATCCTTCATAAAGAGTAAATAAGTTTTGTTAGAAAGACAAAGATCCTGCATTTTTGATCCAATAGAAAAACTTTTTACTTGTAACTTTTCTTAAAATTACAGCTCTAAAAAGCTTTGCTAAGGAATACAAGATTTTAGTTCAGTACGCGACAAAACAAAATAGACTCTAATATAAGTGATTTGCTCCGCGAGATTTGATATACTTTCCCTTGACTTTCTTAACAACAGTATACTAAAGCCTTTTTTTAGAGTGTATGCTTATGATCCTCTTGTGTACATTTCCTTATTATGGAAGCCTATAAAGTAAATAGCCAGTATAAATGTGGGAATTCCCTGTTTTTTCTAAAGCTTCTAATCTACTTCCATTTTAAAGAGACAGTGCTTTGATATTCTCCTTTATTACTTAATCTTTGAAGGACCCGCTAATTGCAACTAACTTGAATCCGAAAATCCCTTATTAAGGGGTTCCCCATAAAGACTACTTTAATTCAGTATTTATTTTGAGCACTCTTTTCCCTTCCCAGCCAGTAAAAAGAATTAGAAGCTCTTTTGTGTTATTTTATAATGTCTCATCAACGGATAATACAACTTCATACGGGTCTGTAAGATAGGTAGAAAAGATACGTAGAATATAGAAGGG
>JAYMSZ010001401.1:0-14459 GCA_036897665.1 Pelargonium citronellum | reverse complement strand
TGATAGAAGTTTCTATTTGACTCCGTTGAAGAAAAAGCTAGAGGCTATCTAAGTATTTGTAGGAAGGAAAGTGAAGCACTTTTACGTACCAATTTTTGGATAATGTTACGATAATTAATGAAGATAAATATTATATTGTAACAAACCCTTGACTATGTATATGCAATGCAGCCATTTTTATTGATAGTGAAAAACTGATTCACAGTATACTTCGCAACTGACAAGTATTCTTCAGTTCAGCATAACTTACTTTATCTAAATGTTTGTGAGGAAAATAATAAATAAAGTTTCTTTCTAATCTATAAATCCAATATTTTGCATACAAACTGATTCACGATATAAAAGCAAATATATATAGTAATTTAGACATTTATTATTATTTTTTTGGAAGATTTTTTCAAACTGTTTTTCCATCACTTATATACTATGTATATGTACTATTATATGTTGATGACATGTTAACTATAGTATCTAACATGAGAAAAATTAGCATATACAAAAATGATTTTTAGAATAAGTATTATAACAAAGAACAAGTTTGAGGAACCTTGAATTACATGTGTTTTCTCCTATCAATGATTTCAACTTTCTTGTTCCTTCCGCGACTACTTTATGATTTTTTCCACAAACCGCATTAACATAAACTTAAGTACTATTTACAAAACATTACTATTTAAACGATTGGAGCTAGCTAGCTTAATTTAGTGATAAAAGCCTAGTTTTACCTACCATTTAAACAGTAATTAATTAGTAAGCTAGTTAAGGTATACAGGTTTCATTTTTATTTCATCTCCTTGTCGGATGTGTATGCAATAAGTTCAAATGACTTTCCTATTTTCTCAACTAATACACCTCTATTTGCATATATGTACAAAGTGGTCCCATGTGTGACCTAAAAGGTCAATTGATATCAAGTGTCAACTAACATACACAAAACATTATATTAAGAATCCATTTTACTCAAATTCCAAGAAAATGGTTCAATGTTCTTTGTCATGATAGAACCTTGAGTCCACACATGAGCCGACCTTCTAATGGATATTGAAAATGAAGTTTTTATCTCCATTTAACAATTATTTGTTCTGTGATTATATTGCATAATTTGTTAGTATGTGGGGGATAGCATATTGTGATAAGTCTATTTTGAATTTTGTATAGACAATTTAGTTAATGTTATAATTTATTCTTGTAACCCAAATAACATATGATATAATTTATTAAAAAGATATTATTGATAATTCATGCATTACCAATTTGTTAAAAAGAAATAAGACACTCATTTTGATAAAAAAAAAATGAAAGTAAAAAATGACACTGATTTTGGGATGAATGAGATGATGATTTTTCTATGAGAAAGCGAGAAATAGAACTAGAAAATCTTATCAAATGTCATTCTACAAGATATTCTTTCACTACATCTACTCAGAAATTTTAAGGTTCTATGCACCATAGGGCCTTCAATGAGAAAGGGATGAAGAAATATATATATGTCATGAGGTGTGTCAATTGTCAGCTCAACATGGAAAACATATAGACCCACTCCACAAAACAAGCTTTTATATATTTCTTCATCCGTGTTGTTCGAGTGAGCTGACTCATAATTTGATAAATTAATTTTCTCTTACAAAAATATTGTAATTTGATAAATTAATTTATTGATCTCTAATATAGAATTGGCTTTATGATTTCCTCTTAACCTTCAACTCATGATTTCCGCAGATAAATCTTTATTGCTATACATTAATGAGCCTCCAAAACAAATGACAACAAGCAATAAAATGTGACCTATTAAAGGCTAGAAATATACGTGAAAACTAAATTGAAGCCACTTTCTTACATCATTGATTACTTATAGTGAAAAAGTGTTCATATACTACGGCACAACATAATGTGAGTGAGATAACAAAACAAAACAAGAGCATACGCCAATTACGGCACAACATAATGTGACGTGAGCAATGACTATAGAAACCGACCAAGAAAGATTAATAATAATTAAATGACAACTCAAAAATCAGAGAGAGGTTTCACAATCAAAACAACTAATTAAAAATAAACTACAGAGATAATCATGAAAATCACATCTCCATCGCATGAGAAACTACACTTTCTAGCCAAGAAATAGAAAAAGAAAATGACACCTGAGTTTTTGGTCTCTTGGAATAAAACATTAGGTTATTAACTACATAGAGTTTTCTTTTATTATTATATTTTTATTTATAAATATGATTTTGGATAGGATTGGCTCCTGTAACTAAAACTTAACTTGTATTTAATCCGAAAGAACATCGAGTTTGATCAAATTTGAGTCAAATTTTGGATTTTAAACATAAAATAATAAAATGAACAAAATCGTACATATTTTATTGGCCCAAAATTTGATCCGATTAGAAAATTTGACGAATTTAATCTGATCAAAGTTTTGCGACTTCCAGCAAATTTGGTACGGATAAAATGAATTGTTTTTCAGAGAGATAGTTAAGAATAATTCAAACTTGAATAATGGCCCCACTCATGTCATTTAAAAAATCATAAAATTCAAATTAGACCCACAATAATTAGACATTTTTGTTTGAATAATACAATACGCCGTGGAGGAGCATGAAAAAAAATATAATACCAAAAGAAAAGGTAGTGCTATCTATTTTGGTGGGGTAGTTTTGCTGCTAAAGTAGACTAATGTGGGCACTCTCAAAATTATTTACATTATGTAGATGATTATTTAATAATTCAAAACATATATGTACCATCCATTCCTCAGTTAAAAATTAATATAATGATGCCACTAATGTACAACAAGTCTGATTTTCTTTGTATTCTTGCAACTATTTCACTTTAAATATTATTTTTATATTAAAAGATAACATTATAATTAAGACAAGGAGAGGAAAAAGAAGACTAGAAGAATCTGTCTCCTATGATTTTCAAAATGTATTTTTTTCTTCTCCCAAAGTGGTCCTAGACTTGAAGGCTCGATACAAATTCTTCTAGATATTTTCAAACCATAAATAACATATACATGAGCTTTTGCAATTTCTTGCTTAAGCAACTCAAGTCTCTTATCTAATTAACTCAACAAGTGTTTTATGTTTTTTTTTGTTTCTAATTAAGTCAAAGCAATGATATTTTCGTACAACAAGAAACAAGGAAGTAATAACATTTTGCCGAAAAAAAAAATATATATATATATATAACATTTTTAAACTCAAAATAGTTCAATGAGCATGAAATATAGAAATTAAAAATGCCTAAACAAATACCTTTTCATCTTACTTTCAAACATCTTCATGCCTTCATCTTATTTTCAAATATCTTCATGCCTTCAACTCATGACATCATTCTCAATGATGAATCCTAACTTGCATCGATTTTGAGATGGAATAAATTATGAAGTCATTCAGACGGTTCAGTTGTGAGCTCACATAGTAAGTTAAGGCTATTTAGGATCACATGGTTAACATAATAAAACAATATTTTTGTCTGCATTGCGTAAACAAATCTTCGAACCAAACGTTAACTTGATAATCAATTACATATAATGATTTGTATTTTCACTGCTAAAATATTAACTTTATTAGTATGATTTGACTTCTTTCATGACATGTAGTTCTTTTATCTCATATTTATCTAATTTGAGACTTAATTCACATGTTTCAAATAATTAGACCACAAACGAGCCCAAAAAGTTTAAAATTACGAGAAAGAGAGAGAGTATCAATAGGACTCACATCTGCATCACATGTCAATTGTTGGCGACCACGTGTCCCACGTCCTCCAACTTCCACGAAACTCTGATACCAGATCATCTTCCGCGTGGCTCGCTCTCCTCCCGCTGCTCACCACGTGGCAGTTCGCCTCCTAACCAAAGTGCAACACGTGGGCGGTCTACCAACACCCGTGTCGTGCTACACAGATAGTTTTTGCAAGAGTCGCCCTCAATTCTCCACTCATATAAGGGAAAGTGCATTATAAAACTTAGGTATTCTCCAAAAAAAATTAATTTTTTTTAGATGTTTTGTAGTTTTAGAACCAAAAATTAGGATCCCATGTGGTTACCCTTTATTAAATCTCATTATTTTGAAGAAAAGAAAAATAGTAGAAAATATGGTATGGTATTGTATTGTATTGATATATTTTGTGAATAAAAAAATAGGAATAGTGTAGTGTGGTGTGGTGTGGTGTGGTGTGGTGTAGAGTAGTGATGCTTGGTGCCCCACCTACAAGAAACGCACTCACCTCTCCTCTCATTGGTCTCTTCAGTGAAACGCGTGGGACGGCGTCTCTGCAGACCCATGCTCTCAGCTCTCTCTTGGGATCATTAAATAATTTCATCAAATACTACAAACATACCCATCAAAATACACCCTCCGACAACCTTCCACATACTCCCACACAACAGTCTTTTGCTGATTATCCTTCCTCTTCGTCTTCTTTATATTCCGACAGCAACTTCCACTCTTTCTCTCACCTCGATTCGAGAATTGGGTCGTGGACAGATCTTCCATTGGAGCCGCAGATTTTTCTTGTTTCTACACAAATCCGCTTGACTTTAGAGCCAAAGGCAAGAAAGTTACTTAGCTATCAAAAAATTTACATTTTTTATACAATGGTATGTGCAAATTATATGTTTCTTTTTCAAGTAGAATTGAAATGGGTTTGTTTCAGAATTGTTTGTCACCATCTGGGTCGCTGTGCTTTTGCTTTCTCCTTGTTTCACTCTCCTTGGATTCCGGTGATAGTGTATCTGTGCAGAGAAAGTTGGTTGCTTTATTGGAATCTGTTAACTCTTTTTTATGGGTGTTACTGTTGAGGGGTCTTGGTCGTTTTAAGTCTGGGGTCCGAGCTGCACTGACAATAACTCAATTCATTTTTGGGGTTTCTGCTTTTGGGTCTCGAGAGTTGCTTTAATCATTTCAGCTCTTGCTGGGCTTTTCCAGTTCTGGCTGTTGCTTGTGGAAAGTTGGGGGTTTCATATCTTAGAAGTTCATGTGAAAGGGGGTTTCATATCTTAGAAGTTCATGTGAAAGGTTTCATTTTGTTTCTTGGTCTTGAAATCTGAAGTTGTTCTTCTAAAAGGTTGCAGTTGGTGAGTTTTTGGCTTCTTGGTTTTGCGAATTTTGCATGGCTAAATTTTGGGTTTTGGTTTGGAGATATTTTAGATCAATCTAAAGTTCATTGAGAAATTTGCCATATTGAATTTTAGATATTTTTTCCTTCTGCATTCTTATGCTAAAGTTTGTTTCTTGGATGGAGGTCTTTAGTTTTACATAGTAGGTCTTAGGGTTTCGAATCTGATTTTGAGTTCTAAGGAATCATATTGTTTGTTGTTTGGTGAATTTACTTTGATGGAATGTAGAGATTTTGTTTTCTGATTTAGAGTTCTCATTTTTCATGAACAGAATTTTCTGCAGGTTTGATTTCTGGTGTCATTATGGATTCCCCACAATCTGTTGTCTCACCATTCAAGAGCTCTATTGTTGCCAAGCCGGAAAAGCAAAGCTCTGGCTCTTCCAAGGAAATTGAGGTCAACAGAAAGGATCCTATGGTGTCCGACTCAGAGGGCTTCATTGGTGTTATTGAGATTTGCATCCATCAGGCTCGGGATATACATAACATTTGCATATACCACAAGCAAGATGTTTATGCTAAGCTTTGCCTCACTAGTGATCCTGAAAACACAGTTTCCACCCAAATTATCAATGGGGGTGGGAGGAACCCTGTTTTCAATCAGAATCTCCGGCTCAATGTTCGAACACTCGAATGTTCCCTCAAATGTGAGCTATGGATGCTGAGTAGGGTGAAGAATTATCTTGAAGACCAGCTGCTGGGTTTTGCTCTAGTGCCATTGTCTGAAGTCCTTGTCCGAAATGGGAAGTTGGAGAAGGAGTTCTCGTTATCTTCAACCGATCTGTTCCACTCTCCAGCGGGGTTCGTTCATTTATCCCTAGGATACAATGGGGCTTCTCCTGAAGTGATGGCAATTCCTGCACCGTCTCAAGCTTTGTCTAATGCAAACGAGCAGGATTCCGATATTCTGGAGTCTCTTCCTAGTGATTTCGAGAACATTGAGTTCCCCGATCCCAAAATTGCAAATGAGAACCAGATGATGGTTTCAGAGTATTATGGGATGCCTTGTAGTAACATGGATTCTCAGGCCTCCGAGAGCCTGGCTACATCGGATGCTGAAAATGAACTTAGTTCAGAAATGGGCGTGCGAGTCGTGGAAAGCTTCTCAACGGCTACTGTTGAATCCGTGCAAGTTCCTAAGGTTGATTCACCTCCTAGTAGTGTGTCCACTAATGGTTCCGCTCCAGTTTCGGGAAGCTCAGAGTCGGTTGACACACAAGCTGCCTCGAAGTCTCCTACTCAGGAGCATAACTCGGGTTTGAAAGAGAAAACCAAAGATGTCGGAGATGGTGAGAGTGCTTCCTCTGGTGGTGTTCCTAGTGAGACATTTGTGAAGCCAGTGGTTAGTGTGAACTTTGAGCCAGAGCAAAATGTAGTGCAGCAGGATTATGTAGACATTTACATGAAAAGCATGCAGCAATTCACTGAATCATTGGCAAAAATGAAGCTTCCTCTGGACATCGACAGTGGATCGCCAACTTCTGGGAATTCCAGCTCTGATCAGAACCTACCATCATCGAAAAGCAATGGTTCCCGCGTGTTTTACGGGAGTAGAGCTTTCTTCTGAGAGACATTGTTTTGACGGTTCGGAGGAGACTCACAGGTGACTTTAGATTTTAGAATGAAGACTAATACTAATGGAGATGTCTAATAATGTATTATGTAGTGTGCTGTTTTCTTTAGTATGTTGAGATGTTTTGGTTTAGTTTATTAGAAATCATGACTTGTACCTGGCTGGTATAAAGCTTGGTTCTATCACAACTCTTGACATATATGAACCTTTTCTCTTTTTCTGCTTTGGTTTTAGCTTCTAATAATTGTAAAATTAAACCCTGTTTTAGGATAATCTAATGATGTATTTATAGCATTGTGATTTTTAGGTCCCACAGTTAATGATGATTTGAGGCCAAATGAATAGGAACTGTCATATTCAGAATAATATATTTCACCGCTAACCACGACGAAATATCAATTTCGAGCCTTCCTGCAAGTGGTATTGCCGGTAAAAATGAATAATAATACATATTAAGGAAGAGCTTATAGAGGGCAAAGGAGAAGAATGAACAATCTAACATTGAGATGGAAATCAAGGTTTGACAATTGAGCACCATCCAACTTTAGTTTGCTTGAACTCTTGTCTATAAGGATTTCTAATGGCTTTACAAATACTAGCATGGATCAAGAGATTGTCGTCCAAAATCACTTTGATGCATCGAGCATAGGAGTAGAACGCACACTACTACTAGAGAGTGTGAGCGCTTGGAATGAGTTAGTCGAAAAATTTATAAATAAATACAAATTTCGATCACGAGCAACTAAAGAAGGTGAAAAGAAAAATTATTGATTTTGAGCAGTTGCTTGATGAATTGTGTATGAAGTCTGAGACAGGTTTAGCAAGTTATTATGGAGATGTCATAACCAGAGCATCTCAAGAAAGTAGCAACTAGAGTCTTTTTATTATGGATTGAACCTAGGTTTGAAGAATGTTACGTGACTTCATGCATAGGAGGTTCATCCTCCAGGCTCCAATGGTGTTGGTTGATACATGTTGCGTGCACAGCTGCTTTTGTTGAGGTCAGGGTTTCTTGATTATGAGCAATTTGTGCTCTGATGCTGGTAGTAGAGTTATCTATCGTCTTCAGAGTGTACTGTTGTCCATTGTTCCTTTCCCTATGTCATCTCTCATTCTCGTCCATCTCTCCATGGCTGGATGCGAGCTCTCAAATGCCAATAGTGAATCGACACTCTAAGCACCTAATATCATAAAGTGAATGTACCTCCTTATTGTATGTGTGTATGATTATTTATAGCAAACTATTGTATCACATTTGCATATATCATTATGCATTTGGCTAACAGGCCTAATTACTAGTCCTAAGTCTCCTTTCCCCAACCCTAACTCAAAACTATTTATATTGTAATAATTTTATTATTCCTTTGTTGTCACAAAATCACTTGTGCATTCCCATTTCAGCTTTGGAATAAAGCCCAGCTTTCAGTAATATATACAACTACTCTGAAGAAAGATACTTTCCTTCAACTCTACAACATTTTTTTTTATCACAAAAAACTCTCCAAATCCTCTTCTACCTCAACAACCTTGCACTACTACTATTTCTAAATGTACCTAACTACAGGGTTTGAAATAAATAAAAATAGTAACATACTTAGAATACAAGTAACAATTTTGTCACACCAGAATAAACAATGATCTTTATCATTAGCTTTAGGAGCTACAGCATAACAAAGTGGAGAAGACAAGAATAGCAAGAGAGAGAGAGAGAGTGGACCACATATATCTTGTTGGAGCTACTTGTGAAAGAGAGTTGAAATGCTCTGAAAGCTGAAGCAAAGCATATCCTAATACCTGTATTGTATTGCATTGCATTATATTTTGTGTGGATAAGACTCAGCATGACCACACAGCATACCCTTAAAGATCACAAACTCAGAATCTATATGAAGATGGTAGCCCCATGAAAGATACCAGAGGCTATAAATGCATCACTTCCTGTTCTCACACAGCTATCACTATTTCTGGAACTATGCGACCAAGTTGACAGTAACGAGCAAAAACCAGTAATTTAAGGTTCATTTGTCATTTGGACAGAGAGAGAAGAGAGAGCTAAACATTATCTACAATTCAAAGAATCTAAATCAATGCAAAATAAGGAGACCACCAAATAGGGATATCATACACAAAGAAATGGTATAAAGTTGTTTCAGAACCAGTCCACTGCCACCTCACAAGGAGATGCACAATACAGTAATAATTGGAATCAATATCCCGCAATCTGATTTTACATCTCAATCAAATGCCAAGAAAATAACCTAAGTTTTAAAAATTGAAATAAAATCTCAAACCTGACACAAATCCCTTGTAACTGCTTTCTCTGAATTATGTATACTTCAAATCAAGAACCCCCGTTAGCACTATATGATCAATCTTCTTTTATGTATAATCATGAGGGAGATGTCTGAAAACTCACATCCTTTACCAGATTCTCTTCACCTACAATTACTTGTCATATCCAAATAACATATCAAACGCCTAAGCAGCAATCCCTGAAGAAATATGAAGGGAATAAAAGTTCAGAAATAGGAAGGTGCATCTTCATCATATCTATATATAGCTAAAAGCCTGACATTCACATTTAAACTGTCGTTTCAAATATCAGTTACAAGCCTAGTAAATATATTTGTGCATCAAACAAAAGCTGGTCAATCTAAACTTGTTAATCATGTGTGTACATTTAGCACTTAAGTAGAGTGACAAGCTTCCAAATCTCAGTTAAACTGTAAATAGTGAATCTAAATCTGTATGGCAGGAAAATTATTAACCTCACAATTTTCATGATGTTAATACACATCAACCAAGAAGAGGATTCAATGAGTAATTGCGCTTGCACATGTCTGTTAGATCAGAAGGAAAGTTTTCAGCTTAATTGAAAGCAAATTTTATTTTTTTAATATAAGAAGTTTGATATGGGGAAATCATGATCTTATACACATTTAACTAAGCATTCTCCCATTTTTCAGGGGTGGATGAAGCTCAAAAGAATACAGTCATACTCTCACAAAATTAAACGAATTATTTTCCTCTGACAGCATAACAACCTAAAGAAGTATCATTCAAGATGCCTTGAGATCCATAAAATAACTACATTCTTGACTTTAAATTTGATTATTCTTTCAAAAATGAGTCACGCTCGGATAGTTTGCATCACGTTATCATTTTCCATACTGTATATCAAAATTTTCATATTAATAGACACAGACATCATGTATACTGGGGAAGCTAACTGGATATATGACCCCTGTTGTTCATCACTGGATTTAAACATCCATGAGTTATATGTGAATTAGTCACATTCCAGATAAACAATATTCTAAGAAATCTGCAGTAGCAGCATACTAGACTTCAATCACAACTCGAGAGTTGAGAGTTGCAGAAAAGTAGTTACTTTACAGGAGTGAAGCAGAGTTAAGATAAATTTTAAATGGAACTATAAGTTATACTGATGTTTGCCCATGATACTAAATTGCATCAAAATGAGACTAACAAAGATTTTTAAAATGAAAAGCTCTATTACCTCTATTTGCCTGTCTACTTGTAACACCATAAGTCCCAATATAACCTTCAGAACTTTTGGCTGCAACGTCTGAAGTAGCATTGCCAAGTCCATAACCAAAGGAGCCAGATCCATCCAGATCAGGAGTGGTAGACCGCCAAGTAGAATCAGCATAAACTGAACCGTTACGATATATATCCCCATAGGATCCTTCATAACCTCCAGTTGATGCAACAAATGATGATGTTGGGGCTACCCCTGTGCCACTGTTTCTACCATACGCTCCTCCTACTAAACCGTAGTTGTTCTCCCCACTCCCATAACCAATGTTGCCACTGGTATAGCTGGAAGAATTCCCTACACTTTGAGCTGAACCAGGAGGACCCCAGTTCACACCACTGTTTCCAAATGAAGTTCCAAAACTTGCATTCCCTGAGCCCAAGAAAGCATTAGGGCTGGCAGGGTTAGTGGCATTATTGAGGCTTCCATTTCCCCAGACATTCCGAGCAGTTGAGCTCAAAACAGAATCATTTCTTCCATTACTCCCACCATACCCAATAGGAGTACCATACCTATTTGAATTGCCACTATAGTATGGACTCAGCATGCGCCCATATCCTAGACTACTGCTAAAGTTGGAATTCCCACCATAACCAGGGCTCAACCCTGGCTCCAGATTCATACCCATCCCATAACCAGCAGTACCAAATGGAGGGTACCCACTTCGAGTGCTAGCAATAGGATTGAACCTACCATCCATCCTCATTGGCCCTCCAATAGGGCTCATATTAAATCCCTGAGCATAACTATTAAGAAAGTTACTAGCCCTACTCATACCATAGTTATATCCTAGCAGAGGGCTACGACTCGGCCCTGGGGACAGCTCCTTCGGGACAGCCCTCTTGACCTCAACCATTTTACCATTGAGCTCATGGAAGGTTTTTTGCAGAACTCTGTCCACTGCTTCCTCTGAATCATAAGTGATGAAGCCAAAGCCTCTTGGCCTTTGAGTATTGTGATCATACATTACTACAACATCTGTAATTGTACCAAACTGATCAAAGTACATCTTAAAATCACTCTCTGTGACTGTAGATGCTAATCCTCCAACAAAAATCTTTTTTGTGCGTCCAGGACCAGGAGATCCATGAATGCTGGCGGTGTTCCTATTTAAAATTTGCTGATCATCCCTAGGAACTGCCTTCTTTGCTTCAACCTGAAATTTTGATAACCCAGTTACTACAATTGAACAATTACTTAGTTATACAGTTCAAATAAAGGTTGCTATTTTTTCTTTTGAAGGGTAATGAGGATCAGCTATGATCCAAGAAAGAAGATGGAAGATGTGAATTCAGAGGCAAATTGGGGAAATGTCAAGCTTGATACTAAAAGTCATGGCATTTCCCGAATCCTAGTATTCCACAACTGCAATCATATATATAGCAACAATCAACAGATCAACAATCTAATTCACAATGCATCAAAGAAATTTGCAATCGAACCACTCACAGTGCGACCATCAATCATGTGCTTATCAATGATGACTCTTTCGGCAACGGTTGGATCTGCAAAGACGATGAAACCGAAGCCACGGGCACGGCCAGTTGCCCGATCTCTCATGATCACTGCCTCAGCCACTTCTCCATAGTTACCAAAATATTCCTTGAGTCGATCCTCATCCGTGTCCCAAGATATCCCACCAATGAATAGCTTACCAAGATCTGATTCCATCTTTCTGCAACCAACCAATAACAAATTGCTTTATCTATGCACAAGCTCAATGCCTGAATCCAAACAACTCCAACAAAGAACACCCATTTCCAATCAACTGCAACACCCCCACTTAAAATTCTAAGGAAAAACACCGTAATTCAATTACAATTCATGAATCTAAATCAAATCTATAGCACAGATGGGTTCCTAAAAAAAATCAAATCCTGATTCAGACAAGCAAAGCATATTGATTGAAATGCTGGTTAATGATACCTTATCTGAATAATCAGACAGAACCCGATTGGCGGTCTTGTGAAAGACAAAGTGGGTAGTGCCAAATTCAATCCCGGAACATCGGATCCTTCATGCAGAAATCAAAAAACGACCCGAGATTCCTAGAAATCCAGGAAAAAACTGAGAATTGAGCAAGAAATTGTGGGAGAAAACTATGGGAATGAGAGACCCATGAAGCAATATCGGAGAGAAATGGAGAGAGATAGAGAGAGAGAGAGCTATACCATTTAGAAGAGGAGCGAGATGAGAAAAATGAGAGAAGCTAAGATCTAAGAAGAGGAATAATGGTAATGGAAACAGAGGAGGTGCTGCTCATTCTCTCTCTTCTTTTTTTCTTTTTTTTAATTTATATTTTTGTTACATTATTCCATTTTCACAACTCTAAATAAAATAAAATAAAATAAAATAAAAAAGAAATGGAATTTGTAGTTGAAAAGAAGAGAGATGGGTAGAAAGAAGACACAAGACAGTGCATAAATACAGATGGTTGAATCCTCTTGTAAGAATATTTGGAAGGGGTGACAACAAGATATCACTATTTTTCAAAAAAGTTTTAAAAAATATTAGTTTTCTTTTTTATTTTAAAAAAAATAATAATTTATAACAAAAATTAAATAAAATTAAAATTGGCTTAGAATTAAGCCTGTCACAAAAGTAAATCATAGTCATTTAATTGGTTAACTTTTTATTTATAATAGTGGAATAATATGACTAACGATTACTCTCTTTGTGAGTATTTGAAGAACGGTAGTACCAGAAAAATATTCATAAACTCGTAATGAAAAGGATTATTACACAAAATCATTAAATACAAAATATTTATGATTAATTTTTCACTACGTAAAAGTTTTTTCTGTCACTCTACCCATGAACTTATTCGGTCCATTTTCATCTTCTGAAACATGTTTTACAACTATCAATTAGTCATTTTGGATAGTTGCTTGGAGAAAAAGTTGCTATAGGAAGCATCTGAAAATGAAAACCACAAGCGTCCACTACAAGGATTTGTGACGGATTATGGCTTTTTAAGACAAACCTGCATATATTATCATTGAAATAAGAGTTGCCACTGAAATTCTCGTGGCTAAATTAAAGATTTACCAGATTTATGTTACATAGTTTATATAGAATATGAGCTATCACATGTTAGTGAAATTTCAAGAAAAAAACTGACATGAATAGGAATATTCAAACATACAAAGGGAAGTTCGAAAATCAAACAAATTCATGGTATTAACTATGATGAATCCTTTTATCTTGTTTAAAATGATTAGAATTTTGCTATTTATAATGGTATACCATAATTTTGAGATATGACATATGAATGTCAATACAACGTTTTTTTAACGGAAAGCTCTTATAAGATGGGTGCATGACAAAATTCAAATGTTTTTTTTTATCCTAAAAATTCTAATATGATCATGTGCAAACTGAATCGATCAAATTATGATTGAAGCAAACTTCTCGGAGTCGAAACTTCCATTTCAACGATGCAATCATATGGTATTACTTCATCAAAAATGATGAGGATTCAGGTGTTTATAAGAAGGTCAGTGAGAGAATCATCACAATTCCAGTGTTGTATGAAAGTGACATATCAATTAGGTTGCGTTTGATCACAGTAATATATGAGTGGATTGGATTTCGAAATTCATCATACCATCTTATCTAATGTTTAACGACAATGATGGATTGGATTTCGAAATCCATTGTGCGGTTTTTATCCATCATATGATGAATAAAATAATCCAAGGGCCCCCCTTTGGATTACGATGGATTGGATATAGAAATAATACCCCTAACTAATTCAAATCTATTAATTTTTCTCTCTTGTGGCAACAATGATTAATTTAAATAATAACATAAGCTTATAAAAATTTATATCGTTCGTGTTCAAGTTTGAAATAAAGTGGACTAAAAATCAAAAAATAAAAAAATGAGTTCGAATCGAATCGAATAACTTTATATTCATATTAGTTTACAATTATTTTTTATACGCTTTAAACATGATTTTTTCCGATACATTTTTTTATCCCAATATTTTTAAATTTGACCCTTACTTTGTTTGTGTATCAATAAAACTTGTTTGTACATGTAATGAACAATGTGTTAGAGTATGAACAATAAGTTCGAGTTGAGCTTATATTTATTAATAATTATTTCGATGTATTATTCTATTAAATTGAAACTTTTTCGATTCAAATATTTTTCTAACCAAATGTTTTTATTTATTTGAATCTTCTATTTGCTTCG
>JAYMSZ010001400.1:0-14463 GCA_036897665.1 Pelargonium citronellum | reverse complement strand
TACTTTCAAAAAAATTAGAAACTCTCATTTTGGGTCTTCCAAAAAAAACAAAGGGGAAATGACATATGGGGACCCATTTTGGGTGTTCCAAAACGCATGAGGTACCAAAAATAAAAAAATAGTTTTGGGGGTACCTTAATTTTGTTCCCATCTGTAAATTGAAAAAGTTTACTAACTCTGTCAATAATATATATAAAATAACTATTATACCCTTAAAAGAGCTCTATTCATCTTCTTCTCCAACTAGCAAGAGAGAGAAACTTTGCTTGATTGCTTGCTTGCTTTCCCAGCTCAAGCCAACTTTTTTAAATGCCACACCTATTATCCTTTCTCCTCTAGCTAGCACCCTGCAACTTTGGTCCTCTAGTTAATTTTTTTTTCTCTTTTCTCAATTGCGAATGCGAACTATTCTTCTATTTGCTGTTGCACTCCTTTTTCAAACATAGTTTCACTTCAATATCATATCCTTTTCCATCTTAATATATATGAAGTTCATATATATGGTTAGCTATTTGGGTTTAGTTACGAGATCTGTTTTTTTCTTTTTTCTTTTTTAAAAAATGCAGATCCCGACGTCGGATTCTTCAAAGCTATGAAGTTTTCGGTCATAGCTTTGAAGAATCTGGTCGCCAGAATCTGCATTTTCAAAAAAAGAAAAGAAGTAAACATATAATCAAAATCCCCAATAATATGTACAAAATCAAAGTCAAACTCTCTAATAATCTTTCCAAACTCACAATTAAACCCAAACTACATTTTGCAATAAACTATCAAAGATAAAATCTAAACAAAAAACAACCCAACAAAATCCTAGTAGCGAATTACCCAAAATAATGAAAATTCACTTTCAAATATTAAGATTAAACAAAAGCTCTCGGCAACAACAACTTCTAAATTTGAGCTTAAAGTTACCAGAAAAGATATTGAAGACCATGTCTTCAATAGCTCCTGGAATCAAACAGAACAAAGAAAAGGAAAAAGAAAAAGAACTAGTAACAACCAACAGCCCATCAATCAACACTTCACCACAAACATCAACAACAAAAAAAAGCCCCAATTTTTGAACAATCTGTAACGATTCTCCAGATCCAAGTTCATTCTATCCAGGCGTTGAAGATATGGAGAACGTAGAGATAAGGGCATTTTAGTCAATTTAAAATTTTAAAAGAACATGTGCGCTCACATGATTACAAACACCATTTTTCCGTTAAATATAACTGTTTGCAGATGGGAACAAAATTAAGGTACCTCTATAACTATTTTTTTTTTCATTTAGGTACCGCATGTGTTTTAAAACACTTAAAATGGACCCCTATATGTCATTTCCCTTAAAAATATTTTAGAACTATTTTTCAAAAATAAAAATAAAAATAAAAATAAAATATTTTAGAACCAGGAAATTGTTCAATTTTGGTCCGCTAACCATCTATTTGATCCAATTCTTACTAGTGTCATCGTATTAAACAATATTGAAGAAAATGATTTTTTTATCAGTGTGACAATACTTAATTTAACTGAATTTAATGATGAAACGAAATAGAAACAAAATTGAATAATTTAGACTTGGTTTATTGATTATATAAATTTGTTCTAATGTGGTGTCAATTCGTAAATTGAACTGAAACGCAAACAAGAAATTTCTAAAACAAAAGTTGAATGGCACGTCAACTTAATTTAATAGCACCATTGTAAATTGAATCAATTTGAAACAAAATAACGGAGTTTGGAAACTAAATTAAAAAAAAAATCAAATTATATATGTATTAATTCGAAACAAAATAGATGGTTATATGTGTCAAAGAATTCTTATTTTATTTGTGATTTATTTTTTTTTGTATATAACAAAGAAGAAAAAACAAATCACATAGCTATCATGCAAACTAGGTGCTTGTACAATTTGTTGGTGTCTATAAACAAGAACAAAAAATATAGTCAAAGAAATATTTATGAACTTGTACACACAAAAAACATGCATATCATTTGGAAAGAGACAAGGACAACCAAAACTTGTTCAAATACTTGGCTTGATTCAAGGAAGAAGATGAAGATTTGTAAATGCATGCTGTGTAATGGCAATATGGTAAATACTAGGAATATAAAAATCTGGAAGCTGAGATTTTCTTGGACCCTGAAGCCAAGTTTTTGTGTATTTGAGACAATATTAACAATTTATGTCGATTCCATACAATCAGACATGTAAATATAAAACAAACATGTTGATTCAAGATGCACATTCTCTTATACATTAACAGCACCTGGAAAATTATTATCTGGGGAGCACAATTAAATTTCAGATCTTCCGGCGAATTGTGCCAGTTCTCAGTATCACATGATTTGGCAATCTGTATATATACATACAAAGCTCTACCGCCACAAACAAGTTGATGAAAAGCTAGACTTCACGGTCTAAGCAAATTTTTACACAACAGGAAGAACACGAGGGGATTGTTTTCTGGCTTCTGCAATGTTATGTTACTAGCGGACAACCGAGAAAATTGTACAACATCAACGAATCTGCATTTTTGCAGATGATTATCAGAAATGAGAACACGGGGAGGATTTATAGTGATGTAATCGTGAAAACATAGAAGAATAACTGACCTGAGGCTGCCACCTTGTTCTTCACATCTTAACACGGAAAGTTGGGAAAGTAATTTACAGAACTCATGCACGTAATGGCAGCTTCCCATTCTGACAGTGACTCCAAATAAATTGTAGACAACGAATTCACAGGACAAAAAACTAAAACTCCCTCCGAGATGAAAAGATAGCCATTCCGGTATCAGCTTTCCACTACGACCCAAAACTAAGTAAAAGATGGGTTTTCCAATCTATATATTATTCACTCAACCCTTATGTCATACATCTGCCTCCTCTTTGTACAAGCTATCTAATGTTACTTCTCGATACCAATCTCCAGGTTGAGTCAACAAATTCCGCCTTGTCTTTTATCAGAAGGCAACTGACGTCTCAAAGAACACAAATGGGAAGTCCCGAGCACAGGGTCGGTGAGTTGGTGCTAAACTGTATCTCAGTAAAAGCCTAGCTTGGTTCAAGAACGAGATACGTGAAGGCCTCTTTTCCTTTTCTTCAAAGATAGAGAGAACAACCAAACAGAACTGCTTCCCAATTTTGACATCATCTCCACAAACACTATGGACTCTTCTCAAAGGTTAATGGCTTCCATTGCAAGCCTTACCAAGCGTAGAAATCCCTCTACGTCTTGGAAGTTGAAATCAAGAGCCCTTTTAACGGACGAGATACCCTCCTTGTACTGAGCGTCATTCAAGCTTGCATTAGCAGCTGCAAAGGCAGACCTAGACTTCTTTGAGGCTTCCATTGCAGAATGTACATCTTGTGTCTGCAAATTATGAAAGATCTTATTTAATAAATAAATCTGATCCCAAGGACATTGGTATAGCATTCAAGTTTCAAGGTTGAGGACACAATGCTGACTTCAATGCACATTATATATATATATATACACACACTAAATCAAGATTCTTCCACTAGTGCACATTTATAAGAGAATAATTCAAATAATTTCTCCATCCTACTCATGCCATAACTAATATATCAAATAAATTCTGAAGCCTTATTTGTGCAAGTCCTCAAGCTTAAATTATCTTCTTAAGAGTTAATGTAGAGCATTTGTATATGGGTAAAGAGATCCATATAAAATTCAAGTAACTTACAAAATTGAGAAGTCGCACAAAGTGGGGACGATTCCGGGCAGCAATAATATGATTTCCAACAACTTGGGGAGAGGCAACACCCTTGGGTAAGGTAACCTTGTCTACCGTTGCCAGGTTGTTTAAATTATCAACATCTGAGGCAGATGAAGAAGGAGACTCGCCTGAATAATGGTAAAAATAAAAGCATTAAATCAAGATGATCCTAGGCCCTCTGGTGACTATTACATGATATGGATTCATAGTGTTAATACGTAATCAAGATACTTATAGCAGAGAGGTTAACACCATTTTATACATAATTAATATATATCACTATATTAGACCACATCTCTCTCTCCCTAAAAATGAGATTAAAACATGTAACGTCAACTAAAAAAAGAGAGAGAGCATGTTGACAAGCAAAGAGCATGCACAGAATCTAAAGTAAAAATGGTGGCTTAGTTCAACATACCTGGAGGAACCATTTGTACAACCTTCTGCAACTCATTCCGATCTCTGCTTGCACTGCCATGCGAGGAATAAATTACCCTGAGATGTGCCACTTCTATGCATTTGTAAGCCAGAGCAGCAAAGGCCAGCTTTCTGTGTTTCTCATATTCATGGGCACAAAACCTAAAAATACAGTAAAATTAACAAGACGGGCAGCAGATAAAGAAACCATAATACGCGAATACTACAAAAAAAAATACCCACAGCAGTAAGAGAAACCGGGTTACATGTCAGTCCCCAACCAAGAAAAGGTGTCGCCTCTTTATCCTTAGAATTAATTTTAGGCTAACACATGACTTATAAGAATAATAAACATATTTAGGCTTTCTGATATACGTTTTGACAACCACATTCTTCAAACGCAACTTGTAAAGATTATAAGTAAAATTCCTAGATTTTCCAAATCATAAAGTAAAATAAAAAAAGAAGAGGAAACACTACTACAAAGAAACGCAAAATACAACTTCGCATTTTTACTTACTCGAGTAGTTTTGCAGTGCTACTATACGTTTGCATTGCTTGAATCATCTCTCCATGTTTCCCATTTTCATTGTTGCAGGATTCTAATATAGAACATGCATGTATAAACTTGAGGGATGCTTCAAAGTAAAGCTCCGTACTCTCAAAATTTGATCCCGTGTTCTAGAAAAGATGATATTGTTAGGGTCTGGCAACAAAAGATGAATACATCAAACTATAAATAATAATTAAAAATAATTTATAAGAACCTTATAACGGTCAGCTCGGTGTTTTAAATCTTTGGCTTCTTTCAGAACATGACTCGCAGCATGACTAGAAGAATCTCTCCTAAGAGGACTTGGGGCTTCATGATCCCTCACCCTATGTCCACTGGGAGTAGGTTGCCTCAAACTGACTTGCTGACCCCCATTCTGATTATCAGCCTTTCTGATCTGCTTTTGCACCTTTAATACGTCGTCAACTTCAGAAGCCTCAGCAGCCAACTTATCTGCTTCACTTCCTTTGTGGTTCCCTGACAATGGTCGGGGACATCGACTAAGAATCTCGCTTTGACCTCCTCCAGAGGGTGGTAAAAGTAATGACCTTCCTTTCCCAGAGTTTAAGTCCTTTTGATCATTTTTCTCAGAAAGAGACCTCTTTGATGATCTTTCACCATCGCAATTTTGCTGATTCTGCTTTGGAATGGACATAGCATCCTGGCTGCAAATAGCATCTGTTTTAACATCTTGACCGTCATTGCCTTCGAAATTTGACAGACTCCCTCTTTTACTACAGTCACCAGATAATTTTCCTGAAGAATCTTTCTTACCAATATATTTGTTCTCTATTTCATCAGATTTCTCTGGCAATTTGTTTTTACCATCCCTGGGTTTTACATCTTGCAAGTCATTGACGGAACCAGAAATCTTACTCTTTCCATTACTCGCATTGGCTTCATATTTCTCTCTCCTGCTCTTGTCCTTGGAACGTGAAGAAGACCCCTTTCCAGATTTCCTGGGTCGAGACCCATTAGCAGAATAATGGATGTCCTTTTGCTTTTCTCCCTCATGGAGATCTAAAGTATGTGGTTTACTAGGATACTCAGTATCCTGACCTAAACTATTGACACCACCATTTGTGAAGTGGAGATTTGTGATATGAGAGGAAGGCTCAATTTTAGTTTTAACTCTACCACCTGATGATAAGTGACTGCAATTCTTGTCCTGAAAATCGAGCATAGAATCCAGAGATCTGTGGGTGGCATTCAAATTTTTGTCCTTCCGTGCTGTCCCTGATCGATCACTTCCACCATCCTCCTCACCATCTGAGCATTTTCTTGGACTACCAACAGAGAAAAGCCCAGCACCTCGAATCTCATCTTTCTGTTTGAGGTTCCTTCTTTCTAATGTAGCCTTATCCGAGTCTAATATTCTCATTGGCGATGACGACACAGATTCCACTGGAGAGCCTTTCACTTCCTGGAAGCTGGTTTTGGTTTTCTGAGAGCCAGAAATCTTAGATGAGCTTGAAGTGGCCGCCACTGAAGGCTGCGTGGATCCCAACTCCCTTTTCACAGAATCAATACCATCCAAGCTCCGCTGAGATATAGTGTCTTGCCCTGGTTGCTGGTTCTTTATATGAATGTTTTTTCTGTCTGTTCTACCGTGGCCTCTACTACCATCAGATTCTTTACAATCAGACTTGGAAACCCTTGCCTTCTTTTCCTTCCTGCGGTCATTCTCACTGGACTCCTCCTGGATTACATCTCTTCTGTCCTGAGGAAGATGCCCAGGGCTTGAGTCCAAATGAATTTGACAATCCTGACCTTCCTTCACTTTTCTCTTTTTTGGAGTTCCATTTCTATTATCACAGTTCCCCAAATCTAGGGACCCATTGACCTTTTCTTTTGGTTTTGTAGCAGGAACTTGTAACCCATCCTTTGTTTCGTATCTTTCCTTAGACGAACAGCGGTCACCATACTTTAGCTGATCCTTCCTGACGGCAGTAGCAGCCAAACCATTGCTTGAGCTGGTACCCACCTTCCCATTGGCCCCACCATGATCAGCTTTCCAATCCTCATCAGCAGAATGCACACTTTCACTCCTAATTTTCTTTGAAGCTTTAGAATAATCTTGATCAGGGTCCCTTCTGCTTTTCATCTTTAGATTCTTGGTATCACCTGCACGCATATTTTATCAAAGATATATTACATAATTTCTATGAGGTTCTTGAAGTACCAAATAGCTATCTTCAAATGCAATACCTCCGTCAGAATAGTGCTCAGCTACTTTATGCTTATGTTTGTGTTTCTCCACAGGTAAGTCACTTGACTTGCTTATCAGCTGAGAACCATATTTATTCACCAAAGGAGACTGGTTCATATCATTTAACTTTTTACTTTTAACTGATGCCTGCAGGTTTTTCTTAATGGGAGTAGAACCGTCTTTACTTGTTGCATTCATTATTTCTTTTAGTCCAGGATTCTTCTTCCCACCACCTACCACAGAATGCAGACCATTGTTCTGGTGGCCTTGGTTTGGGTGCCAAACATCAGGCAGTGATGCACCAGATACAACCCCACCTACAGGGTGCAGATAATTTTGGTTCTCAGCAGCGGGGACATGGTAAAGTGCAAGTAGAGCATTTTTAGTTTCCTCCTCGGTGAAACTGCAGCGGTTCATTCCAGGCCTAAAACGTTTTTAAAGAGAGATCAAATACTGAGGAAATATTTATAAATTGTGTAAAAAAATTGACAATTGTTGCATTTGAATCAGTATACTAGGATGTCAGGCTCGTAACAAATATCTCTAACTTCTAATTTCAGTTTCTTAGTCATCTTTTATCGAAAGTCAAAAGTACAGAACAATGATATGATAAATAGAACTTACAGCCAGTGTTGCATGCTACACAACCACTTGTCCGGCAGATCTTTAGGATTTGTACCAAATGGAAGAATTCGCCACTTCTGGCAGTTGTCACAACAGACCCAGTCGTCTTCAATAACTTGATGTCCATCAGCAGTGAGCCCAGTTGTAGAGTGAGGAGCTATATTAGAGAATGTTTTAGGATATGCCTCGGATGTAGATAGCTTATCGATTCTCTTGCTACTTGATCTCTCCTTCAAAGCATCATTGATTGCAGATGTGCCTTTCTCCTTCACCCCCAAGTCCTTCAACCTATCTTCAGATGACATTTCCAACGAATCAACGTGATTTTCCTCTTCATCTAAATTCATGTCCCCGAAGAAATCTCTATATGCATCTCTAGACTTCACAAGATCCTTTGGTACTCTTGAATCTTCCCATTCATTTTTGGAAGTAGTGTTTTTCTTACTTTTGGGAATCAAAGAAGAGCCAAGCTTCGAGCTCTCTTTTGGATCTTCTACAGCTATGTTTCCAGGAATTTGACTTCCCTTTGATTTTGATGGAGGCTCTTTCCCAGCAGGTAGCTTCAAACCATCTGGTGCAAAGGATGTCAACTTCTGATTAACCTTCTGCTTAAGAGGGTCAATGGGTTCAGCTTTTATACCTTTCCTCACCCTAGAAACATCTAAATCAGCTTTGAATGGGTCATAACTTTTCTCTTCTTTGCGATGAGTATCTTTACTAGGGCAAGCTGAAACATCAAGGGAACTAACTTTTTTATCTTCCCCAACCTTTGGCTTCTCAACCCAGCTAACTTCATTGGTGAATATCGGAAGTTTCAGGGTATTAGAAACAAGTTCTTCGCAAGCTAAGGCATCGATGTCTACTTCCTTCTTTGATGTGACACCAATGCTATCACGAGCATCCTTGGCCTTCCCATTCAATTTTGCTGAAAATTCACTTCTCCCCATAGACTTAACTTTCTTATCTCCCAACATTTTTCCATCACCCTTCACGGAATCAGAACTATTCACTGAGGTACGGAAATTCTCTGCACCCTTGGGAGCAGGCATAGATCTACCATCTTTAATAAACTTCGCCTTTTCAGTCAAGTGAAGTAGATCATCAGGAAGAGGTGATAACAATAGGTTCCCATGCAGTGGGAAAGATGTCATTATCTGATCCAACGCATCATAAAAATAAACACATACTGAGCACTCCAGTCATATTAGGAAGAAGACAACAAAAGACGAGAAAATTGCATATAGATTATTCACCTGCAGAATACTAGTAGGAGATTCATATGGGGCATCTTCACGAGACATCCCTTCACTTCCCGAAGGACTTTCATCCAATGATGAAGAAGGTGAGATGTCAAGGCCAAGACCCTCCATGATTCGCGATGATAAGTTATCAGAACCCACTTTAATTCGAACCTTTAGAGTCTTCTGGTCTGATAAATTAGAAGATTGCTTGTTTGCAGAATCATATTTAGGAGCAAGCTCCTCAGCAGAACGAGTGGATGGAACCCATACTTCTTGTTTGACTGAATCATCAAGAGATGGTGGCTTCAGATCAAGCAACGAGGAGGCACTGGTAGAAGCAGGTCCAGGCCTCAGCGACTGTGATGCAATTGTTGGAACAGAGGAGTTACGAAGACCACCCTGCATAGCAAAATAACTCAAAATTGAATTTCCATATCTACCAATATAAAATATTCTTTAATGAGTTACTTTATGTTCTTGAACAAATTACTTAAAGAAAAGACTATGTTGAATAAAATGTACCTCCAACTGCAAATTGTTTGGAGATCTAGGTGAGTTGTAGTTCTGAACTTTTGCTGGAGTCCTTGGATGAGAAGAAACAGGAGAACGTTGATAAGTGGGTAAAAACGAACCATACCCACCAAATTTAGCCCCTGTGACATTATACAGATCCTCAAAATTATCAACCTTTTACTATAACTCCCAATTGATGAAACCCGAGGTCCACCAACTAGAATTTTAGTTTTGTTGTGCTTTCAAGTTACCTAAGTTCTCTGCAGAAACGCCACCTTCAAAATCTTTTTGGAAGTGTCCCAAAACATCTTGAAGTTTCTCATCCTTTGAGGGGAAAAAAATTGCAGTTACAGGCCATAACAATTACAACTAACAATTAATGATGATATTGAAGTGATCAGAAGTATGATTGAAAGACTGTATCGCGCTAATAGCACACCAGGCATGATTTAAAGTATCAACGTGTTTGTATTTCAATATTATTACTGTGCGATATTAGTCAAAGAAGAAGCAACTGTACTTCTTGACCCCAATATAAGTTAACAGCTTAGTTCAATGACTTCTTAACAGCAAAATCAATTAGGTGAAGTCAGATAGCATATAATGTGCTTTAAGTTTCATAATTGGCGGCTTTGGGTACTGAAAAATATACATTTCATGATTCAAAACTCGAATTATCATGACACACCCAATCCACCGGAAGCAATAAATTTCATTGGGAAAACCAAAATTGAGCCATTGCGGGCACCAATTCTCATAGATTCCCATTATATTCATAGCGGAAAGTTCGGCAACCAATAATAAAGAAGGAAAGGTTATTTACAGTATCTAACAATTCCTTTCACGCCCCATAACAAGACAGATAACTTCTATTTGCCGATACACATTCAAACAACCAATTATTAAAACTGCATTTAAGGCCGAGGAAACAAAAGCTAAATTTTCATACTATAATTTCTATTTCTTCACACACACATTCATTACTCAGAAATCGGACAAGACAAACAAGCTTGAGGCAGTGATTATCAACATTGAAACAAATTAAGACTCTGAACCAAAACAAAAATTGAAACGTTTGGATCTAAGAGTCAACACAAACAAACAAGATTAGCAACTGAAACTGAATTTCCAACAAAGAATTCACATCAAAAAAACAAAACTTTAATGAACCAAACAAACTTACTATGTAAGAGAGAGCAATATCAGGGTCATAATCATCATTGTTATGGTACGAGAATGCCTCTCCTTCTTCAAGCTCAGTCTCCTCCATATCTCCACCAACCTCTCCAGAATCAAATCCCAAAGCTAGACCCTTCCTTGCATCTCTACTTCCCACAGAAATCATTCAAAAAAACAAAAAAAAAACAACTTTTTTTCAAAAAACACAAAAACTCAAAACCGCACCTCCTCGTTTTCTTCCACAACCCGAACCCAAAACTGTCTTCGACCCATTACACAGGACCTAAGCCCCACCAAAACCCAGAATCGATTTGACCATAAACAATCAAAATCAAAATCAAACCCGCATCGAAACCACCGAACCCAGAATTTGACGATCAAAATTTCCCCAAATTAATTTATAATAAATCAAGCTTTTACCGATCTTTGCTCGAAACTGGTTGCCCAGTTGGAGAATCTGGAAATTTGGATCGAATGTTTCGATCTCTATAGCTCAAAATCGATTAGCAGACAAAGACTCTGAATTTTTTTTGGGTGTGTTTTAGAGCAGCCGCGTTTTTTTTTCCTATTTTATTTTTGTTTTTGGGTTTTTTTTCTTTGTAATTCGCTTTCTGTTTGGAGAAATATTTTTTTTCATTTTAATCCATAAAATGAAACGTGCCGAACGATTTTTATGTTTTGACCCCTCAACTTTTCTTTTTTGTACTTTGTGCTTGTCTGAGTGAGACGTTATGTGGCAACACCATTTGCTAGCAAAGTGCGTGTCTACACGCTCTTCTTGCTAATTTAATAAATAATTATCCAAATATTCATTACAAGCAAAAACATTTCATTAAAATAACCTAAATCATCCTTCAAAACATTCATGAATGAATGTGATACTTTTGTTTTTCATGTTTAGAATATGACACTTCGGTCTTGAGAATCGCATTCCTGTTTTCATTACGAACTTTTTAATCCAAATATTACAAAGTGTCTAGCTTTCCTTTGCGTGTTTTGTCACAAATCATAACAAAACTAGAATATTTTCTAACTATATGGCCTTAAAAATGTTATTAATAAATCATACATAATTTATGTGTGAAAAAATAATTGAGTACTAATTTTTAGACAAACAGATCTAACAAGAAACTAGAGAGAACTATTTTAGATTAAAAAATAATAGAAAAATAGATCACAAATAAAGTTTAAATTAAGGAATAAATTATTTTTTTAAATGTTAATTAAGGAATAATTTTGATCAATAAAATATGTCAATTTCATATACTCGTTTCTTAAATTTATTATTGTATATCGTTTGATTAGTTAATACTAGGTCACTTAATTAACTTCAACTAAGATTCCACAAATTCCATCAAATCTCAATCATTAATGCACAATCGAACTATAATTCGAGCTATATTTGGAAAATTATAAAATTATTTCAGTCGGTGATAAGGAAAATTTGTAATATAGCATATTGGGTAAGAAAAATCTATGAGAATGTACAATTGTACAAACCCTTAGTTAGAGCAAAATGCAAGTTCAAGATTTCCTTGTAGCCACCAAAATAGTTCGAAAACATAGTAGAAATTGATTTTGTTTAATGAGATCTCTCGCTGATCGATTATATTTTTAATGAGTATGAAGGAAAAAAGAATATTCTAAAAGCTTCATTGGCTTGGGAATAAGAGAATTCGTGGGGCGTGACTTCATCGAGAGTAGAGGTGGAGGAGAAGTGTCTTGTACGTGGACAGCAAGAGGTGTCAATCAAATCAAACCGGTAGTGTTCTACAAAAATGCATATCATATTGGGTAAATTTGCATAATTTGCATAAATTGTACTAAAATATGAATTATGATTCAGTCTAATCTGGTATTTGACCGATCCAAATCCAAATGGATTCAAGCCCATTTCAGATTAGATTCATTTTTATCAATCTGTGTCCGAAAAACTTATATCCATATTCAGTACAAAATTTAATTTTTTTTAATATATATTTTTAAATTGAGCTACACAACAGGGGGTAGCTCTCCCCTTTTAACCCAAGACTTCACCCCACCCGACGCAATGGGATTAGAACCCACACCTCCTACGTGGAGATGTGTGTCTTGACCATTGCGCCACCCCCTAGGGAGCTAAAAAGGGGGTTAGGGTCTGTCGGAAAATCGTTGGATCATTCCAGTTCGAAAAAGCCCCATCTAAAAACGATCCTCTGCAGCCAACTCTCCCCATCAGACGGGAAGTTAGCCGCTAATCACGCTCTAATCCAACGGTCTTGATTCGTCAACCAGACATAGATTTTTGTCTCACTTGTAACCAAAGATTCAGAGGTATGAGCCTTTAGAAATGATCACGTTCAAGTAAGGTCGTAGTACAAAATTTAAATTGTCCCTCTAAACTTAAATAATAGTAATAAATAAATAAAAACATTCAAAAAATGGTCTAATCTATAAATGGCGCGTGTCATATAAACAGAGTCCAGCGAGTAGCAGCTGGTTTTGTGTCAGGCGGCGGAGACCAGCATGCGAAATGCCAGACAAGAATTCTGTGGCACTTATCTAAATACCAACAAATTTGGGGTTCTTTTCATAAATACGAAATCTTCTGTGAAAATTACAAAGTTTTGTTATGGTAATGAAAAACAGAAGCTCCTGAAGTAAAATTGCTCGTGTGAAATGACCAAAATGTCCTTGTACTTTGTGTGGTTCTGCTGACCACAGAGTCTCTCAGTTTTGAACATCTTCAAGTACATTACTTCCAATTTTTTTTATGATTATTTTCATTTAATTGTATTTATTTTGTGCACAATATATAAATAATTCACATAAATATAATGAATATTATTTATTATTTACAGTTAGGTATAAATGACTTATTATTGTTCACTAAGTGGGGATAACTAGAGGCGGCGAAACTTTGAGTCAAGATCATGTTGAAGATTTCACGTTCGAGCTAGAATGTCTAATTTTTTGCGAGTTTTGGATAAAGTTCAGGTTTTACATGTAGAGTATGCTTATATGTCTGACTAGATCTGAAAACCGGTCCAGTCCAATTTATGCCATTGAACTCACAAATGTGGGTTAGATACCAAGTGTCTATGAGTATACCTAACAACCTACTCATATACTAAAGTAATTTCTGAAAATGTGAACCGCGGTCTAGTCTTGCGAGTCAAAAACCTGTGAGATTTCAGGTTTAGATGAGTTTTGCATGTAAAATGTATAAGATGTCTAATCCGACCTGCAATTTCTTCAATATAAACGTGGCATTGGTGGGTCTATTTTATGCCACATTAACTTGCAAAGTCGGTTTTCATGTTGAAAATGCCTAATTTGTAGTCCTTTTATAGTCAGGGTCGGATATACATATAAATGTGTGAGTTTGTATGTTTAGACTCCACAAAAAAGATGATCGTGTCCATGTGATCCCAATCCACACAATAAAGTGATTCAAAGTTAGACCCCGACAAATTAGGGTCCAAATTATAAGTCTTAGAGAAAACTACGAATTAATTAAATTTTATATTGACTATATACTTTTAACCATAATAAATTAACCCTATATAAAATAAAAATACTTATGTAGAATCAAATCCACACATTTGGTAATTCATAATTAGGCCCTAATATGCAACCAAATCAAAACAATTAAGGAAAGAAAATACAGAATATTTGTGGTATATTCTCTAATAGCAAGAGATGGAAATAAAGATAAAAAATATGCTTCAATTTATATAGTCTCATGCTATGACCCATTAATCTAATCATTTTAATATTGGAAAATTTATGTTTCAAGTGCATTTGGTACATGCACTTAACTTTTTGCGCTATCGATAAATAATTTTTTTTTTATTTTTTAAATTGAGCTACACAACATGGTATAATTTTTTTCCTTTTTAATTCAAATCTTACCACATTTTACCCGACGCAATGAGATTTGAACACATGACCTCCTATGTGGAGATGTACGTCTTGACCATTGCGCCACCCCCTAGGGGGCTTCATCGATAAATATTC
>JAYMSZ010001399.1:0-14470 GCA_036897665.1 Pelargonium citronellum | reverse complement strand
AGATCCAATTTTCTTCTTTGATATTTTTATCTATCATCGTTACATAGTTTTTTATTTGTAGATATGTAACTATAAATTTTACTGCATTTAATTAATGTGTAATTGTTTATATCTCTCTATGTATGTATATATATAAGTGCACATGCAATTTTAATGTTATTTCATATCATTTATATGTAAATAGCCAGATTATTATAATATTTTAATTACACAGCATTAAACTATATTTAGGTCAACGCAAGGGGCATAAACTAGTTAAATAATTGTAATATTTATTTATTTATTTATCTGTTCATATACGTCAATGAGGGTCATATACAAAATTCTTATTGGTCAATGGCTATATGTGCAAGTGTCTCTACAATCACATTTGTGGAGTCGAACGTTGATGACAACATCAACAACGCTATATGAAATAGTGATTGTACTCTCTCATGACTTAATTAGTACGATCTGCTCGCAAGCTAATCTATTTTGTACCGTAACGCGCATTCGCGCCCTCATCGTCTATTTGCACTCCCAACGTGCACTTTCTAATCTAACGTGAACACACACTCTCATTATTAGTGCACATCACTACTCCCTCAAGCATGCATGCACCCATGTTTACATGCAACCCGATAATTGAGATCACCTCAAACGTTCAATATAGGAAAGTCACGCCAAATTAGATAAGCTCATCTAAACAAAGAACAGTAGTTGTTCAAGTGGTACTCTCTATTGGGATGAACACGCTAGGTGTGACACCCTATTGGTAAATGTGTGTGAGGTGCTACGCTTTGGTGGTAAGCTCACGTTTATAGTCATAGGTAAAGTACGCTTTCTTGAAAATCTTCTAGACTTCACCTCCAGGGTCCAACTTGTTGTTCACTTTGTGAGTATAAATATCATATCAACTCATGACATAAATGATCTTTTTTCACTTTTGGAGTTCATATTCTACATTTCTCATTTCCATTTCCCCTATACATTCTCCAAAACTTCTCACTCTAACTTACATTAGTAGAGTTTTGATATCACCACGGTAGAAACACTTATTCTCACGTCTTGAGGATTGCATAACTATGTGATTCTATTATGTTTGCATCTCCATCACCAATAAATCAAATCCAATTTCACATCAAAATTTTGAATAAAGTGTTGGTCTCGCACAATTTTAGTTCTATCACAAGTTTTACTTATTCTAATTAAGTCAAATAAGAGTTGTGAAATTTAAAATCTTATAAACATAAGTATACAATATTGTTGCATTAGTTAATTTTGTATTCGAAAATATTGATAAGGAAAACATATTAATTATGTAGGTGTGTGTTAAGACAAAAAGAAAGAAATAATAAATGAGTGGGTTGAGAGCATTTAAACAGAAGAAAGGAAACCGGTGGTGATAAATAAAAAGAAAAGATGTTGAATTGAATTGAAGAGAGGGACTTAGGGATCGAGGTGTGTGTAGTGTTTTCAATATATTCAATTCTGCATTTAATTTCTTCATTCAAGTTTCTTTAATGAAGGCAGGTACGTAGCTAAACTTCACCACCTCACTCTTCTTCTTTTTTTTTTTTAATTTTTTTTACTCTAACATCAACAACCCCTTCCTCTCCTCTCCTCTCTTCTCTTCTGTTTCCATGCATACATATACTTTTCTACTTGCTCCGGCTTGACCTTGACTCGGTAAAACGTATTCAAGCTCGAGTTCGGCTCGACTTGATTAAACTCGTTGACAATTTAACATAAATTAAAATTTATTAAAACTTAAAGAAAAAATTATTAAGTTATGTCAATGAGTAGAAATAATTATTTCTAATATTATTTATGTCTAAACATTACATAAATAATACATGCATGCACACTACGTGTTATATGAATATGACATTATTAGTTCAAAATATATTATTACAAAACTAAAACTACACAATTTGCTCATAAAGAGTGATAATAATATATTTTATTTAGATTTTTAAAGAAAAAAGTAGATATAGATAAGCAATCATGCATATAAAATATAATATGTGTTAAAGTTATTATATATTAGTTAAAAAATAATAAACAAATCGGCTCACGGGCCTATCGACCCACAAAAAGTTCAACTCGACTATTAAATAGCCTAAACCTAAGCTCGAATACGGCTCGAGGTCGATCAACTCATTTAAAGCTTGACTATTTACACCTCTAGATATAATGGATAAGTTTATGATTTCCATTCGTTTTAAAAAGAACTATAAGAACAATTTGTCAAGTTTTAAAATAATTATATTCTTTCACGATTAGAATAAAAACAATTCTTTACCAATTGATTACTACCTTAGTATTAGTTTTGTTATTGTTTTTTTATTTAAGTCAATCTCAATTATAATAATTTTTTCTTACTTATATATTTTTTAAAAATATATGAGTAATAATATGTCGTGAGATCACGTTAAGAATATGAACACACGCAAATCAAATTTCTTTTTCTTACAAATTTATCAATGCGGGTATAATTTTTCTTAAAACTTAATATAAGCATGAAACATTATGACTCGTATTTTTTATTCTTTCGTGTGAGAATGCGATCAACAGTTTAGGGATTTAATTGAGGGTCCTTCGGCAATTTATATTTGGTGGGTGAATTTGAGCTCAAACACTCCCATTTAGTCCTCTAAATTAAAGTAGTGTGTGTACTCCATCCTTATTTACTAGTGAAATTGAAAACTTACCCAAAATAATGATGCATATGCTATTACTATTTATTTTGGTCTGTCGACATGTCACCACCCCAGACCTGTATTCTATTCTATGTATCTTTTGTGGGTCAAACTTCAACTAATTATTTGGTGCTTTTAATCTCAACCTCTTCAATTTATAACTCATTTTATAAAATAATCTATATTTTTATATTAACTAATTAGGAGGGTAATTTATGACCAATTGAATTATTGTGTTTGAAACAACTATGTATTCTACAAAGTGGATATGTTGGTTGCCGAAGGACTTGAAAAGCCAACTAAACTTGGTACAAAAGTACTGAATTATTAGATTGTGTTGACTATAAATTGGTACTAGACGGTCCTAATATAATTGTCATCTTTTTATATACTTTGAATGAAACTAAGAATGTTAGAATTAAGTTTGAGACAATTACATTAGACAACTTTGTCGAAGAAAACGAGTAATTATTTTGAGATAACATTACTTATAATTTAACATAGAGAAAAACAAATGTCAGTCATGATTTATTGGCTAAACCAATAAGTTCATGCCAATAGGATGATATGACCTCATCAATTAACACTCACATCCTCTCCCAATTTGTCCCCGCTTTGGTCTATTTGTTATATGTCTTGACTGAGAGTTTCATCCAATAACTCATGACCGAGATTCCGAGAATTTTTGTAATTTGAGGAGACAGAGGAATTTGATAACATAGTACACAAGTTGGGGGAGGAAGTGAAGTTGGAAGTAAATGGTGCATAATAATAGTAGAAGTTGAAGTGGGTAAATAAAATGAGGAGAAAGAAAAGGGGAAAACATTAAATGGTAGGTCATGGGAAGTGGGGATGTTGAGAGCTTTAAAAGCTTTGTAGTTTGTAAGTGTATATATTGAGTTAGGGTAGAGTGAGAGAGTGATGGGTTTAATTGTTGAGTGTTTGTGTGATTAACATTCATTTGTAGGTGAAGAAGGTGTTGAGAGGTTTTAAATATTTTTAAAAAAGTTGGTTTGCCATTGATTGAGAGTGACCCAATTGTAGGAAGTTACACTTATTACTCTCTTTAATTTATGGATCCTCTTGTTGGTGTTGTTATTGATATTTAAGATCTCATCCATCCCATAAGGCTATGCATTCAACTCAACTGTATTTCATACAGACTATCTCATTTAATACTATCTATCACCACCTCCTACCTTCAATTCTATTACTAATTTTACCTTCTTTTTTCACTTTTTCTGCTTTTCTTTTCAATAAAAAAAAATAAATAAATCAATTGTTGAACAACATTTAGAATAAATGAAGTTGCTCATCTTCTTAACCTTTCGGGTGATGACCGTCATTCTCTCGTACTCATATTTTTGGTGTCACCAATTCAAAAAATTATACTCTCATTTTGTTTTAAGATAAGTGTCTTGTTTTTCTTGAATTTTTCTTAAATTGAGTTTTTTTTAGAAAGTTAGTTATGCATGAATTGTCAATAATATCATTATAATAAGTTAGCTAGTACCACTTAAGTTTGCTATAAACAACAATCATCGGAGCAAGTGGCCTAAGATACTTACTTCTCTTGAGGTCACATGTTCGAGCCTCGGTGTTACGCTTGCTTATAATAAATCTTAGTTTGCTATAACACATGATCATGAGAATACAAAAATAAGTATGTTATACGATACTATATTATACTCACTTCTTCTTAATTTTTTTTTTCAAAATGGAAACGAGAACTCTCATTTTCAGACGACATGAGTTGTTTTATAAATAATTCACTAAAAAGAAACAAATACTCATTTCATGAAAAATTGACCAATAGAGATTAACCAATTGTATGAGAGAAATAATCGTCACCTCATTGCCTAAGCGGTATAGGGCTCGTTTTGCATACTTGAGGTCTCGTGTAAAAGTCACCTATAGAGCATTTGATATTTGTGGTGTGTGCGAGCTATAGTTAATAAAAAATATTTTTTAAATGATAGAAATAAAATAATTATATATGATACCACAAATACATTAGAAAATGTGACACCTAAGGAGCCCATTTATAATAAAGTTATGTATGTTACTATTAAAGATCAGGTGATGATCTATATATGAATATGATCAGAAGGGCCATATATAATAATTAATTTTAACCAGAAAAATTGGTTACAACTTCACATCCTACACTTTATTGCACTTCTAATATTATCTAATATAGATTCAGATCAGCTCAAGAAATGTACACTGTTGTAGTAGAAGCAATGATGTGAAGACCCCAACCAACTCTTTCATAGACTCTTAAATATTTGTTTTTCAAATAAAAAAATTAAAGAAAAAAAAAAACCACCCTCAACTCCTAGTAGTTGAAAATATATGTTTTCTTGGGAAACATGTAGTTAAAGCCCAGACTCTGAGCCTATATAAAAACACTAACCACTCTCTCTACACTGAAGATTATGAGAAAACAGAGAACACAGAGCAACTGATATTCAGCACTTTCTTAATTTCTTTCGCTATGGTTTCTTTTCAAGCACCTCACTCTCCAAATCAAAACAAGAAGAGAAAATGCTCTACCTGGGAAGATGCTGATGCTGATGCTGATGCTGACATTGCTGTTGGTGATCATCATCAAGAAACCTTCAACAGCAGCAAGAGATCGAGGCCGGATCAAGAAATGAAATCGTTGTTCGATATAGAGCTTCATCTAGAGACTCCACTACCCTTGGAGTGGCAAAGATGTCTTGATATTCAGGTAAAACATATATACAAACTTTACAGAACAAGTGCAAGTTAAGTATATGTATATATTGAGTGCTATAGCTAATACCTTTGTGCTGTGTGTTACGAGCAGTCTGGGCAGATACATTTCTACAACACGAGGACACAGAAGAGGACCTCTCAGGATCCGAGGAGGAAGAGTAGTTCTCCAGATCCCCCCACGAGTCCTCGTGATCACCGCATGAGCTTGAACCTGGAACTGAACCTGCTTCCCTGCGATTCAATCACAAAAACCAACAATTCAGATGATGATCATTTGAGCACAAAGCACCGTACTACTGATATGTTCATGGGTTCAAGAGAGCACAGACGTTGCCCGTCATGGCTGACCTTCGAAAGAGGTGATCAGCATCAGGAGATGATGGCAACAGTCTGCGGACAGTGTCACATGCTGGTGATGCTGTGCAAGTCATCTCCAGCTTGTCCCAACTGCAAATTCATGCACCCAACAGACCAAAACCCACCAGCACTATTCAAGGGAAGCTGTAACCTATTGTGCTAGCTAATTAAGTAGAGGTCACCATTCAGCAGAGCCTCGTTAGTTTCTAAAGCTACCTGTGTGTTGCACTACATTCCAATTTCCAACCTGATGTATGTATAATGTAACTAACCTGATGTAAAATGTACAAGTGTTTTCTATAAGAAAAACTGTTCTTACATTGATCAAGACAGTGATGTGTCTTTATTTATGCAGCAAGCACAGAACCATATATACTTCATCACAAAATGGTTTAAATGATGATGCGATAAAACTAAATCATCCAGTGTTCATGTTACAATAATTTCTTGTACAAGGAACATAAACACGGAGAGAATCAGCTTAATAGGGTTGTGCGGAAGCCTTTGGAAGCAACACCTATTTTAAGATATAAAGTAAACTGTAAAACATTTGCATTAAGAAAATGGACAGAGACGGAGAAACTAATTGATTAATTGCGGGTTTTAATGGCGTCTAGATACAAATGCTTTGAGGACCACAGAGAAAAGGGTAAAATGAATTACAAGTATATTTTGCACAGCAATGTATCGAGTCTCTGAACATGATCAAATGAATTAAGCAGTGAAGGTGATGTGGTAACAAAAGGAATTGAAGGAGTGAAAAAACGGAGGTGGAGATGGTGTGAGAAAGCAAATTAAAGAAAGCTAAGTGAAAAAGGAAGTGAAATTTTTGTCTCTGCCAAGAATAGCAGTTCACTCCATCAGCTGAGGGGATGAGAACTCCTTTGGAACCTTCTCGTCATGCATTCTAGTAACAACAAACCAAATGGGCTATAAACTTAATCAATTGACTCCACCTTTTCATTGATGAAACATAGGAAGGAACTGTTATGGGACTGGAATATGAAATGCAAGGTTGATTAAAAAAGAAAAAAACACATTTATTGAGCAATTTAAGTCACCAAATACATAACATGTCCTCGTATATGAAATGTAGAAAGGTACAATAGAGGATGACAATCACGAAAGGTTACAAAAATCAGCGTCTAACAAACTTCATCTGAGACCTAATGAATTATCTATTTCTATTGTGCTGTGTAGTGCAATTTTACAATGAATTTACACGATGGTGACACGGGAAAAAAAGGTTTAAATGTCATTATCATCATTAGTTGACAGTTACAAAGTTCTGGTATATCAGGGAATATTTTTATTACTATCTGGCAAAAAGGTGCACCGAATTTAGAGCTCTATATAATTTGAGATATGTAGACCTAAACCAAATACCTTCAAAAAGGCCATCAATCACGCCTCAGAGGTAGTTATATCCCTAGTGCTTCCTCAAGCCATGGGTTTTGGGGTACTGGTGGGCACAGTCCACAGCAAGAAGGCGGCTTATAACTGAAACGTGCCATGAGAGCAATATGGTCTGATGACCATAAGGGTGAAGGAAGATAATCACCACCAATGCTGTCTTTATCAAGAAGCTCCAACACAGTTTCAACCTTCAAACTATCCTCTGCAGGGAAACATTACAGAAAGTAAAAACTAATATGATAGTCAAATGTTTTTCTTCTCCTGATAACATATATGTAAGGGATACCTTTCTCGAAGCTAAAAAAACATTGGATGAACATTTACTAGGGACAAATAAAAATAACTCAGACTATTATAAGTAATAGATGAGTTAAATGTTAGAACTGTTTTCTTCATGGTAATCTAAGTGAACACGATTATCAAAATATGAAAAACTGAAAGACCCCAGAAACCTTACACCAAAGCTTAAAGGGTCAACTTCCGATGAAAAATCTGCTCATTAATCCTGACTAGCCCAACTCTTAAAACCTAACATCGAAGAATATTTTGACAAGCTGAAGATTTATGCTGTTCTGTTCAGATTTTGAGGCACAAATTCATCTTAAGCAATAGTTCTTTCAAAAACCAAAATATCATTAGCAAAGTTATTGTGACCTAGTCACAAAACTCAATGTGAATTGGATAACTTCATGTGAAAGGTATTGCTAATTCATCACATAATATCACACAATCAAATACAGTGAGTGAAATTTCAATATTTGGCATAATTACATAAATTCTTGGACTTTCCATAGTAAAAATGTCAACCTTTTTAGTAAGGTTTCACTTGCACCTTTATATATAGCTAATTTATTTTATAGTTATCCATTGTAGGCTTTATCACCCACTTTCTTCAATCTCCGTCACGTGCGAGTCTCATGCATGTCCTTTTGCATTTGGGCCAGAGACCACAGTGGGAGGTTACTCAATCAGGTCTGTCAAAACTTGATCTGATTCCATGTGATGTTATATATGTTTGGCTCTCATGTGAGAGTACATTAGAGAGGAATCCCTCATGACTTCTCACCACAATTCTATATTGTTGCTTACTGACCCAAAGCATATAATAATTTGACATGACCAATGAATAGAATGAAATATGCAGGTAAGTTAGTTGACGGAAACAAGTAAATATAGCATCCATAGTACCTGTAAAGAATATATAGTCTAAGGTTCCTGAGAATCGCCGTTTGTGGTTGGTGAATACAGGCTCATGAGTATCAGGATTTATATTCCTCCTTTGCTCATTCCTCTCTGAGTCTGACTGAAAGAAAACTAAATATGCACTTACCTGGGAATAAGAGCAAACAAAAATGATGAGAAAAATATTCTTCAAGACGTTAAGATTCACAAGAATATGCAGATCCTACGTGCAACAATACAAAAAACTTTTAAGGGTGTGAAAGTGGAGAGTCCTTTACTCAATACACTGTCGTATCTATGCTCCCCAAATCTAAATAAGTTAAGATTTGAGAAACAAGAATCTAGTAGATCAGTAAAAGATTATCTAATACTATATCACATATATGAATCAGACTCCCAGTTTCCCTTTAAAAACCAAAGGCCTTACATCCCATACCAGAGGCAGTGAGTGCTGAAGCTTGAGATGTCGGTAAATACCCAACGGATCAGTCTTCTTCTCAGGCATGGTATCCAGTTTTCCAGTTACTATAAACTTATAAGGATCACTGCAATGACATGACATATCAGATATATGCATAATAACAAACACCAAACTGATTCAGACCATGTATAATAACAAAACCATACTGCTTTAGACATAGCAGTTTCAAAAACTTTAATCATACAGACCACTAGAAATGATTTCAATAGAATTAATATTCGGAAAGAGATGATATGGTAAGATTTGATATTCAAATGTCTGCATGAAAGAAAACATATAGTCAATTGCAAAGATATGCAATAGAAACTTAAAAAGTGTACAGATCCTTATAAAACTAGGAAATAGTCAGTACAGTTACTACAGTATTATGTTTCATTTGCTGGACTAAAGACTACTTTCTTGATTTGAACTTGAACATAAACATCACACAACTGTAAATCAATATTGCAGGAGGAAAGAAAGTCGGGACTTAAACTCCCTTCACTTCCATGATAAAAACACCCGAAAACTTAATGCTCGGTGACAAATAAATGGGCTACAAGATATTTTCATCGCAGTAAAGTCCAACTGGAGTTCCTGTACAGTCGGAAGCCATCAAAGTATCCTTACTATCTGCTTTAATGGAAGTAATAGAAAGACAAAAATATATATCTTTGTGTATATGAGTGTGTTAGCTCATAGAGAGATTGTCATAGTCTAACTCAGCCAACTAACAAGTCCAATAACCTTATACAATATAGATAGCAGCATCCTTCATAAATAATGAAGGCTGGCATGATAGATAAGATGGCTCAAATTGGTCGGTTTAAATGAATGAGTTCTTTCTATGTGTTCATGTAGAAATAATATTACCATTTTTTCCAAGAAAAGAAGTAATTATCCAGCCAATGCCTAAATGTTAATCATTAGATAAAGCAACTAGATAAGTTTGCAAAATAGTAAATCATGAACAGAACAAACAAACCTATATGCTATGTTATCTTAAACCAATTTGTTACTGGCAAACATCAATATAAGACTAACCTTTTTGGTACAGAATTCAAATCCCCACATATCAACAGAGGAATTTTGGACTCAGAAATTTTCTCTAGTCCTTTGACCAGATGTACAACCTAGTCAGACAAACAAACAAAAAGGTCGTATCCAAATAGTTTTTAAACCAGTGGAACAAATATAAGGAAGAAACGATTCATACCTGACATAATTTTACGTCAGGAAATTTTCTATCTGCATGTATATGGGTGTTCGCCTAAGTGTACAAAAAACATGACTGTCTAAATTTATACATATATAGAGATGAAGAATTGAAGATATAAAATTCAAACAGTTACCACACAAATTCTAGATTGAAAGGGATGGCGTCCATTTTTTACTGCTTCTAATATGACAACAAGGGCCACGTTATCCTGCAAAACAAGGAACAGTTGAAAACAGGGGGTGGAGCTTATAGTTGAGAAAGTGCAGGGTTTAAGGCCAGATGAGCTACTAATACCTTCATCAGGCGTATTTGGCCTTGTCTTCTTTGTTCAGGTTCCAATGCTTCTGCCACTGACATTGCTGTTCTTCCAAATTCAACCTGCAAAAATATATATATACAGACACACAATTCTATACCTGTTTGTCCGTAGTAGAAACATTTATTTGCGGGGAAGAGTTTATACCTCATATTTCATAATTTCCTTGAATACGTTGTGACGGTAAAATGTAGCACAACCATCAATTGTATACCTGTTAGCAGTATACACCTGAAAGAAATCAAACAAATCACTTACTTTACATAGTTAAAGAAGCAAGTTTTAAATCTTATTTGTTAATGTATACAAGTTTAATCAGAGTGAGATAAGTAACATGAAACAACATACCATACAAGAACATAACTAAACATTGGCAGAAACAACATGGTATTTGTTTGGATGTTCAGCATTTCAAGTGGAGTAGCCATATATATTACCAAACAGATATGATAGTGAAGAGGTACCAAGCATCTTTTTAAAAGCTAAATACAGGAATAACTATAACATTAGAACTACTCCCTCTGTCCCCAAATAAGTGTCCGGTACTCCGGTTTCACTTGCATTATTGTCCCAAAATAAGTGTATTGTTTCCTTTTTTTTTATGAAGTTAGTTATGCATGAATTACCAATAATGTCCATATAATAAGTTACTTAGTACCCCTTAAGTTTGTTACAACACATGCATAGGGATAGAAGAGTAAACATACAACACTAACTAACTAACTTCTCCACAGTTTTAATCTATTCAAGTGATCATAAAATATTGCAAAATATAAACGGAAAAATTTAGTTTATTTTCAAAAAGTACCTCTTTTGTTTTTTTCTTGTATATGACTGAGTAACCATATTTTGTTAACTCTGGTTTGAAAAAACTTTCAAAATGATCACTCTGTACCTGCACTACCAACAATAAATTTTGTATAAGCTGAAGAGGTGAATAACCAGTAAGATCGGATTTACAATTAATTCACCATAACTAATATTAACATGAATAATGAAAAAGAAGAAGCACCTCCTGAAGACAGATGATATCTGCATGATATCCAATAATCTCCCGGAGCAAGTTTTGTCTGCGGTATTCCCATGTTAGGGCCCATCTTGGGCAGTGATAGTTAAAACAAGCATACAAATCAGAAAGGATATTATATGAAAGCACAGTAAACGTTGCATCATTCATGGACTGTTTCTGAAGACATTTAATTTCCATCATACAACGAGGGGGAGGAGGAGGAGGAGATTGAATCACAGGTTCAGTCACTATAACATTCACTGGAGAGAGGTGAATGCCTGTTAAACAGTCTATGGCCACATATTCCAGCCTCAACTTGCGACCCAAATCACTAATTGTTGGTAAATAAGTTTTTGAAGAGCCCACTATCGCCCATACTTCTTTTTCCACCTTTGTTGCACTCTCATCATGTAATGAACCATTACCTAAGTCATGCCAAGAGTCATCACACCCAAGTGGTGTAGGGACTTGGTAATTGCCATTTGAGGTCTTAGAGATAGTATCTGCTGCATCACGATGACGTTCTTTGTGTTTTTTCCACTCGTTAACAAAGCACTGTGTAGAGCAATGGTAACTATCTTTGACTTGTAGCTTAAGTGCTACGCACTCAACACACTGATAAGTAGCCAAGCTAGAACAGTGCACAGAACAGTAAATCTGTTCTCGATACCTATAAAAGGACAATATGTCAAAACTTAAGTTGACATTAATGGAGCTAATTACCACTAATGTAGAGGACAAGTTATGAACTGGCAGCCTAAAATACACTCAAAAAACAATGCAGCCTCTTTCTGAAAAACAGAATATAAAAGTCAATGTGAAGGCACACACATTGCTTCTAACCAAATCTTTTGGAGTCCAAAATAAGAATAAGTAAGCAAACCATCTCCCAGCACTTTCAAGTAAGCTTATTAACATTACTCGATAGTACTGATTTAGAGATATCATTTCTCCTTTATTATGCAACTATTGTGAAACACTGAAAGCATCATTTTCAATGAGAATAAGTAAGCAAACCATCTCCCAGCACTTTCAAGTAAGCTTATTAACATTACTCGATAATACTGATTTAGAGATATCATTTCTCCTTTATTATGCAACTATTGTGAAACACTGAAAGCATCATTTTCTTTGATACAGTTTGAAACTTGAGACAAATATTTGCCAAAATCAAAGCAGGCAATTAATTTAATCTGGAAAACGATTAATATTAGAGTTAGCATTACATACTTGCAGCTAATTTCTGCAGTAGCCCGAAAAAAAATGGTAAGTTACAAGATACAGCACAACACACAAATATCAGACAAGCATCAACAAAATAATTTTGTACACATTTATGAATATGAAGAACAGACGGACACACAAACAAGAGAGTCATCGGTTATGTTTAAGTAGTTATATATAAGTGAGTTTATTTTAGCTTATTCTTCTCTACATGTATCTATATATATATAAGGACAGTGTCTAATCTGATGTGGTTAAAACTTCATAAGTCTTATCTATTCTCTACTAATTATTCTCTTGTTAATGCTGAACCACACCTCCGGTGACGCATAACTGTATTCAAGTCGCTTCATTGCAATGTTTATGCGGTCTATGGAACGTCAAAGAGTGAGTCATATATGATCCAGTTGTGATTCTCACATTTTATTTCATCTTTTCCATGTGTATTGCCTTATTGGAAACCCCACCTCTCATGTACTTTTATCTCTTCCATTTTGGAAGTTTTATAATAAAAGTTCCTTATTGCTGATAAAAAAAAAAAAAAACATGGAGTCATAGCCATCTTTGGCCTCTGATTTGACTTTACAGCACTCTTACTTTTCTTTTAGGTGGAATGAGATAATCCCACCTGAGAAACTCTTCTTTGTGATTTGTTTGAAAGAGTGTGAGTTCAGCACTCGAGGCAATACCAATACAGGTAAAATATTATATTCCATATTTTTTCTATCATATGAAATTCTCGATTGCACGTCAACAAACAAATGCTGACATTTCTAAATTGGATCGACATGCTCTTAAATGTGTGTTATTTTCTGTAATTCTCAAGACCAGAGAAGGTATTGTCATTCTTAAATGAGGTTGCACAGTATAGTTGAGCAGTGTAAGTTGTAGTTAAAGACACCCCATCCCTTGTTACATAATAAATTATAATCACTTGTCTTCCTCTTCGGGCTCCTTAAATTATTGTTTCTTTTATACATTTAATTTGTGCCTAAGTCTACAGCAGAGGCTTGTCTTGTTCTAGTTGGAGGACCGCTATGGAGGAGGAAATGCAAGTTCCAGAACAATAAGGTGAATCTTGATGATTCAATAGTTTGATCGGTTGGTAAATGATATGCTTAAACTTAAGGGGGTTGATTATTTGGATATATTTTGCCTGACCTGTTGCTAAATAAGAGCTTCTATTCATCTTTTTAATCATTCAAAGAGAAACAGCAAGTGAATTAGAGAGACTAACCAGGTGAAGGTGATGGATGGCGGAAGCAGAGAGGCACTCCGAACGCTGGTACTGGAGTTGACTTGGCAGTTGACCACCGGGGTGTTGGAGTACAGATTCACTTGGACTTCATATTTACAATTAATAGAATGGTGTTGGACCATTTTCATCACAAATGGGAATTTAGGGCTTTCTTCATTCATTGTTTGCATTTACAGAACCCCGGCCCTTCTTTTAATATATCTATTTATTGACTGACTACTTCAATGGGGTACTGTAGCTGTAGCTTGGGAAAGGGTTTGTCCAATAACTGAGTGGGTTGAAGCAGAGGAAAAAGGAACAAGAAAATCACCAAATTCAAAATAAGATGAATTGTAAAAAAGAATGAAAATATCAATTTCCATTTGTCTTGACTTTTTCTTTTGTTGTACTTGTGCTGTGATTTACAGGCCAAAAATGCCATCACTGCAACATATGCATGACTATTGACTATTGAGCTCTCTGTGACTCTATCATCTCTATCTATAATTTGCCAATGTATTTGTGTGTGTTTTGTACCAACTACTACCAAATACAATACCTCCTCCTTTTCTTAGAAAGGCCTCCTTCCAGGCTGAGGCTGGTGCTGGTGACGCCGGTCCCTGCCGC
>JAYMSZ010001398.1:0-14472 GCA_036897665.1 Pelargonium citronellum | reverse complement strand
CTTCCCATACAAAAAGATCAACCTTATTAGAAGGGTTTCACTTGCACCATTATATGTAACCACTTTACTTTATATTTTACCGATGTGGGATTACTTAATAGTTCTTGTCATCCTGATCACTATGAACTTGTGATACTACCTCCGATTCTTTTCTTTAACAGTAAATGAACCAATCGAGCATATTTGGGAAGTACTATTGAGTGAGAGTGTGTGTGTAATTGTACAAATATATTTACCATCCACTTATAGAAGTTTCTGCTACAAGAAGGCCCAAAGAATGCCCCAAAAAACAGGAAAGAGAGCATCTAGTATGATATTTAAAGCTAATAATAAAAGAATACTGAAACTGATTCTTTAGAGGACTCGTTTAATTTCTAATTCAAAATATTTTAATATGTATTAAATTACTGAAGTATAGTTTTAAACTGAATTAAAAGTGAAATTGATAAGGAAATTATTATTATTCTCATAATATTCAAAATATTTGAAAAGAGATTGGTTGAATGGCGCACGTTTCCAAGCATGAGAACCCCAACTAACCACTTTCCTTAACTCTTATGTCTTATCAGTCCTAACTGTCTTACTTTTCCCTCTTCCAAAGCAATGCTTTCCCTTTCATCCTTTCTACACAATCTCAGATATTCTTCTCATGTCTGCCAGAAAAAAGAAGGGAGAACAGCTTGTCTGCCCTATTCTTTAGCAAATGGCCGCATGAACAGTGTGAATCGGTGCGTGTAGGTGTCAGATTCGGGAATCCAACACGTCTATGCAACATGCCGGTGTAACGTAGGTATTAAATATATGAATCCATGAGAAATTAACACTCATCTAAACATATTAAAGTTCAAAACCTTAAGATTCATACCTCCATATAAGAAGTCCTACATCTTTCATAAGTTCGCTCAAGGAAGGATTGCATGAACTTCAAAAGATCGCTAGCAAATTTTGGCAACGCTTGTGCCCAACCAAGCACCTGGAGTAAGATTAGATACTTTAATATTCCACAAATGAAACATCCATCCATGCACTAAAACTTGAGATAGAAGACATTAAGTAGTTTGACTGTCATACCCCATAATTTGCTGCACATGATATAGGATATAGAAATTATATTTGACTTTGAAGAAGGGAAATAAAAGTTAAAACTTGCCTCTTTCGCTAAGTAATCTATAGCCAAAAGTCCATGTAAGACAGGTCGGCCCTTCTCAATCGATGGAGTATAAGTAGCAGCAGTATGTGCCCGAGGTCGGAATGCAGCTGGACCTACAAGAATACTTCTGGAGATCAATTATTTTATAGTGGAAGCAAGGACAGATCTGAAGCTTAATTAACATATGTGCCAAATAGGCATAGTCCATCTAAATCTTAACTCATCCAACCTGCATGTATACCATTTGATAATCGATGATTCAAAGCCAACATGCAATATGCATTCCTAAAGTAAAACTTATATATGTAGAGTCACTGCTTTATGTTCAATTGAAGGCACCAGATACTTCTGCATTCCCATAAGAACGGGATGAACATGCAATATTATACCGTAGCTATGCAATACCAATAAAATACATGTTTGAAAATTGAAGTACAGATTAGTTAAATCCTTTAGTTAACTGAGTTTCAGACACAAATTTAACAGGAAAGAAAAAGAGAAAATGCAAGGTAGGATTCTCAAACAATTATTTTGGAATTAGTTTTAAGTTTATAAACTTGCTTGATATAGCTTGCTGTACGCCTTTTCGGTAGTCCACAAACATTGTTGGTAAAAGGTGGTCCTTCACAAAGTTCTCGACAAAAGCTAGTAATCCGTCATTCCTGCATTTTCACATGTTGCGAATAAGAAACCAGAACAATATGAAAGCAACAAAAAACATACACACAAAAATCATATGTTATATTGAGTTAACTTGGATCTGATGGAATAAAAAAAAGCACATCTTGCATACAAAAAGAATCATCATAAATGTAGTTTACACATGTAGGAAAGTTCAGAGCTCTGAAACTAACTGACATGGCATTGGAGTAACACCAGAACTGATTTTGGGTCTAAAAATAGTATCCACCAAACAGAATTTTAGAAAATAGAACCGAGTTACCAGTGGTGTAATGAAAGAGCACAAGGTGTTAAACTTGACTCCAACCCAAAAGCTTAAGCTAATAGGTGGAGGACCGAACTTGTATATCAAGTGGCAACGGACTTCACGTGCTTTTGATGTGGAACACATAACCACTCCCCCTCACGTGCAAGTTGGATAAAACAACGGACCATGAACGTGGACCAAGAGGGAAGGCAAGAAAGACAGGCCAATAGACCCAAATCAATCCAGATTTGATACCATGTAATAATCGGAGGGAATAAATTGTATGTATCAAGTGGCAACAGACTTCACATTCTTTTGATGTGAGATACATTAACAAGGTCTATATACAATAACTAGGTTGATACCTCATTTACCTCACATGTTAAGCCCGTCTATAGTTTAACTTGGGATATTATATCTCTTTTCATTTCTTTTTTCATCAAACCAACAATAACTCATGGATAATAGAACTTTTGTCTTTATAGGATTTCCTAACACTTTTATTTATTTAGAAGCACCAACAGCGGGGATTTCTCAAGTACACATGACAAATACAAGACCACAACCCCAAAAAAGGTTGATATTGGCATTTCTATAGGGTTGCATATCTAGCCACCAACATCCCTTCACATTTAACAATTCATTGAAAGAAAACTAATATACAAGAATATCATCTGTACATGTCTTAGTTTTATAGTTCAACGCAAATGGTCTACTGATATTAGCATCCAAAGCACCAACTTCAGTTACCTCATACATGAAAGATGGAAAGGATGTGAACAAAAATAAATTTAGGTCTGCTTTCACCCTTTATAACATTCATGAATGGTCTAGGATCTACATATGCAAATCTCTGAATATGGAAAGAGTGCATTAGATTCAAAGATTACCCGAGGTGGGAGTACTTTTCTGGCAGCATTGAAGAAACTTTATTTGTAAACTGCAGAGCACAATGAACAAATATATGTCAACTAGAAACTACTACTTCATGAGTAATATACATTGTGTTATATAATTAAAACCTGGAGAACAGGTCGGTATACAGATGCTGCTAGATATATGCCTTGCTCAGGCAAGACAGCTGCAGATCCGTAACCTTCTTGCAATACATTTGTGTTCCTCCTATTCCATCCTTGGGCTCCTGGATACAAGCAAAAGAAGCCAACGTAGAAGTTAATAACAAATGAATTGTTGCTTGAAACAGAAGCTAAAAAATATAATATAAGGGTAAAAGTTATGCGCTAATGAGATCTGAAGCTCCCTGATATAATTTACAATCTAACTTTCATTATCATACTATCTAAAAAAAGTGTTGGAATAATACAATCTCAAGCATACCTTGGTTAGGAATAGATGTTGCATCAGTGAAGCGGAAAGCAAAGGTAAGACCATCATCTGACCCATCCCTGTAACCCATCAGCATCAGTACAACATGATTGTGCAACTATAATATGCGGAGAATTTGAAACTGGAAAGTTGCAGTTTTCAATCATACAGGAACCAAATGTTGCAAAATTTATCATTCTTATGACAAGCATTTGAAAAAATGCAAACTCCTTTTTTTTATTTTTTTATTTATTTTTTATTTTTTTATTTTGGGGGGTGGATGGATTCAATAACCACATCATCAGTTCATCACATATGCAACCATATCTACCATGATCACCACTTACACCTATGACCAAATACTGCAGTTGTCACTTTTGGTATAGCAGTTCCATGCAGCCGCCACCATTGCCACCTTCTAACATCTGTCAGTACCACTGCCTTGAAAGCCCTGACTATGTATATTAACAATCACTCCACATAGAAAAGAGCTAACATACAAAACAGATCACTTTCCTTCCTAATATATCATAATCACAACCTTCCCAAAGTTATCACCTATAGCTCCATCTTTGTCTGAACACCATGACAAAACAAGAACTAGGCCTCGGTTTTGAGAATTTTGAAGCATATAGTTACAGGATTACAGCTATTATTCTCAAATCTGTTTAAATACTTATCTGATAAGCAATATCTATTATTTAAATAAAAACAGCAAAAATAAAGACCCACACACCAATATAGTAATAGGACACCAATTCTTAAGTAGATAACTAAAGTAGAAACAGATTATTAACCCGCCAGTCTGGGTCCAAGTGATCTGAATTCAAGGTAGTGGAGCGATTGGGTGTTGTTATTGAGGAATAAGTGACGGCAGTTTCTGGAAGTTGGAGTTTCTTCAATCATGTGGCACAGTTCAAGTTCCAGGAACCACCCATTGGTATTTAAAGAAGAAATAAAGAGCGAGAAAAGGGATCGTGCTTCCAGCACATCTGCTTTTTTTTTTTGTCGTTCTTAATCACTTTCAATTTGGTTCTTACGAGTAGTGTGGAAGGCTAGGCTAGCTACCATGAAATAGGTAAAAATCTTTGAAACTTTGTTATCTTGTTTGTACTCAAATTCCTGCCATGTATGATTAGTTGAGTGATTATATTTGTCATTAATATACAGTTGTTTCATGTGTTGAATTTTTAATCTTGAACTTATTACTATCTCTCGAGTTCTCCCCTATTCGTTGTCTCAATCTGCATTAGTGGTCTCAAAGTCAAATCAATCCAATTTAGTGGTGTGATCCTTATCCGAGCCCTTCAAATTGACCAGGATACCGAAAGGAAGCTTATAACTTGCTTCCAACATACTGAGGTTGCTGATTGCAATCTCATGTCATTCAATTGTTGGCAAGAAATGACCAGCACAGATCTCGGAAGAAAAACAAATGGTAACTTTGAAAATGAAATTCAATTTACTTGCCTGTGCTTTTTGGAAGGAACCTTGCTAGCAAGTCTGGCTGTCTGTACAGTAGCATCTGTGGTTGCAGCTTCAGGAGTTGCCCGTAGAATCTCACATATGAGTTGTTGGCATTCACTCTTTGAACACATAACAATGATTACAAGTGCAAAGATAAAAAGTATGAGCTCCTTAAACCATATGTATGCTTTCAATGATATTTATTTTCTTTGGTATAAAAATTTACATTGCTGCAATTGGGTTTCAAAAGTTAATAGCTACCTGTAAGACTGTCAAGGAAAATGCAATACTGTAACCTCCGGTTACTAAAGATAGTTCAGCATCAGTGCCCCAATTAACATCAGTTGGCAAAGAACGCGGACCGTTCATATCAACTTTCTGACCAGATTTTGATTCCAGGAGTTCTCCAACAACAACATGATTCTCTAAACAAATAAAGAAATGATATTTAGTTTTGAGGTTTTGAAAGATTGGGAAGTAGAAATGTAGAACGGCAAAGTGCCTCACCAAATATGTGAACAATATTGTCTAAAATGGAATCAAGAAGCTCTTTTGCAGCAATTTGTGCTTTTCCTGTTGGAGCCATCACAGGAGAGACAGGGCTTACTGCCAGTAGAGTCCCAGCTAGAGACATCCCATTTTGACGTTTTTGTTTTGGAAACTGATAGCTTTCCAAATGTACTTTCATAGAATGGAGACCAGAATTAGCAGTTTGGGCAGCCTGACTAATGCCAGACCTCGAAGAGTTAACCAATTCTGAATGGGCTTTAATCTTGGATGTGATAATCTCATGAATTGTGGGTCGCAATCTTTGGCTGTTTCAGGATAAATTTAAGTGAGTGTGTGCACCATATTATAACATAAATTGGAAAACAGAGTGCAATACTGAAAATGTTATGACCTAAGAAATACATGAAAATCTAAGAATAGTATTTAATCTCCTGTGCATTTAGAAGCAATTCATATGAGTACCAACAGAATATTCTACATGTGACGGTACAATCAAGACATATATACTGAATGCAACACAACTTGATGCTAAAACTAGTTTCAGGCTTTCAACATGTGGGAAAATCAACTATCATTAAGAATAAATGGAATGTTGAAGTATTGCACATTGAAAGAATGTGTAGTGTTAGATTAAAGAGTGGAATTTGAGATCATTTGATATAGTAATTGGAGCCTCCGCCAATCAGTTAAGATTTTGGGTGAGAGAAGAGTTGGTTGGGACTGTGGCATATTGAATCATTAAAATAACACAGTTGGTCACAGATTGAATCTTTAAAAGAGGACACATCAAAAAAGAAATAATTTCTTTGCAAGTCCCATATGTGCAAGTTCAGACAATGATTTGCACAACACTCTTTACTAAATCATTCTTAAAAGGCACTCTGAATAAACCAAACTTCTCCCAATTAAGCCTCAGAGGATATTAAACGGGTACATAAGCTAGAAAACAAACCTTATCATAGCACCAGCAGATGCAATTTTGCCTAGCATGCTCAGACACTCAACCAGAGTCTGTAGATATTTCACATGAAGCGGAGCATCACTCTTTTTCATTGACTCCTATATCCAGTTGTAAAATCCAGAAATTAAGTCTCAAAAGAAAGAGAAAACAATAAAATGAAAATGTGACTTCTTTAGAAGAGTGTTCATACCACAAATTCATCTGGAGTGGAACACATAAGCCATGGTGGAATTTGACGAGATGTAATTTTGACGTCCTTTTGGGTATCACCACCATTCACCCTCATTTGTCCATCTGATGCAGTTTCATCGTGTAGCTCAGAAGCACTTTCCTCATCGTAGCCATTAAATGATGATCTAGAAAGCATATTACCAAAGAAAAGACAAATTACTGAGTATCTTAACCAATCTCTGGTACACCTATGCATGTTGAAATGTTTTAATTCTTGCTGTTTTAAGTTTAACTGAATGACTTGATATCCATTTGGTACATTCACATCATTATTATCATCATTCATCAAACAACCAATGGAAAGAGGGGATAAGTTTTGCACTAGAGTTATTATTCTAAAACAACCATTAAATAGCTCAAAAGTAGCCATTATTACACTTTGTTCACTAAGTACTCTGACAAATAGGATTAGCCACACCCTTATCAAGCAAATCATCCGCATTAATCCCAAATTAGTGGAACAATTCTTGTTTTGCTCAAAATTAATATTCCAGTTCCAGCAAGGCTTTTTGTGCTTGAAATAGAAACTCGAAGATTATATTTCCTTTACTAACTAATAACTATTAGTCTTGACTTCTAGAACAACTTTGTCAGAGAGCACAAGCAAGTTTTTAAGAAAAAATGAAAATTACTGATTGATTTCACAACTTCCAACAAGGTAAAAGAACATAACCATAGTAGACAAGAACTGTCCAATCTTACCCTCCATCAACAGAACCTGGCCTATATGATCCATCCCCAAGACCATGGAAACTAAGCTGATTGTCAGCTTTCAGTTGCCTTGTTCTTCGAGACAAGGGTTGTGAAGCATTCATTGAAAATGCAACAGCTGTAGTGGTTGGCACTTCATCATCTCTTTCATCTATGAAGGTGGCTGAACTGCAGAAAAAATGATGAATTTTAAAGGCAATAAATAATGTAAATGAACTAGTTTTAATGAAATCACTCCCGTTGTTGTTAAAATGATCTGAACTCTACACTCCTCTTTTCTCTGAATTTAAACTCTAAAGACCAGGCCTGGTAAACTGTATGATTTTTTAGGCTATGATAATGTTCTTTTACTATTCACAATTATGAATTATTTAATTAAAGCTATAGGATAAACAGAAACACAATTCACCCAAAACATACAGCATTCAGATCAGGAAAAAAAAAAGCAATTCTTTGAATGTACTGACTGAATCATTGAAGCAGTCAACCGCTTAAACTAATAATAAACAACTAAGACTCAAAGTATAGCCATAACTGAAATCTTACACTACATGAAATACCTGAATTCACCCTTGTTGTAAAGGTGTGCATGCAAATCCTCCAAAATACTAAAAAAAACAACTCCACGCAGCTTGTTAAGCTCAGATCGCACATCTTGAAGAGCACCAACCTGGGCAAAACTAATTAGAATTACTATAATGCATGCAGAACATCTAAAAGATGTCTCAAAAATATTTCAAGATTCCCTCGTGAGAGAGAAAGATAAACACACGCACACAAAACAAAAGAGAAAGAAACAAAGAAAAATAATTAAGAGGCAAAAATTAAGTTGACATTTCACCAGATTTTTAAATACAAAAACATTTCATCTCAAGCACAACTCGTCCTCCTGAAGCTTAAACTCAATAAAACCATTTTAAAAAGTAGCTACGGAATTACTGTGGTCAATAAGAATCCATTCTCAACTTAGAAGGGGCGAAAATCGTAATATTACATGATAAAGATGATATTGCGTTTTAGCACCACGGCTGATAAACAAATGTGCCAAGACCCAAAGCTAACATACAACATGCAGATTGTAGAGGACCAACTCAACTTAATTTGATAGTTGAAGACCCAATATTTATTATATACTCTAACACGCCCCCTCACATGCAAGCCAATTATCGCTTTGCACCTGACCCATGCACATGTCTTCTCTTTGCCTTGTGTTGGAAATTTAATACTCCCTTTGTCCCTCATGTAGTCATGTTTCTATTACATTTTTGTCCCAAAATAAGTGTCTTGTTCCCCTTTTAGGAAGTTAGTTATGAACAAAAAAAAATATCAGCAAAATACATATATATTGATGACACTTCCGAGAAGGACGTTCTGTTAAGTACATACACCAATGAAAAAGTGATTCGAAAACAGCTATGCTGAGGAAGAGATAAAAATGCATTCTATTGGATTTATCATCCAATTTTGCAGGCTCCAAGACGAGGAGTTTGGACAGATCTTGGTAGATGCATGAATTATCAATAGTATCCCTATAATCAGTTAGTTAGTACCAATTTAGTTTGTTACAACACATATTGATGACGTTACAAGATATATACACCATTAACTAACTTCTCCTCATTTTTTGTCAAAATAGAATCCAAGACACTCATTTTGGGACAGATGGGTATTAATTAACCAGAATGCCGGCAGGACTTGAACTTGTGACCTTTAGGTCAACAAGACTCTAATACCACATACAGGACCAAATCAACTAAGAGTTTAAGCTAACAGTTGAAGACCCAGTGTTAACTATACACTCTAACAGGGATGTAATGAAAGTTGTTGCCATTAAGTATCGGCATTGAAGGTAAAGTAAGTAGGGTAAGAGTATCACAAAAAATCAAATAAAAAATACATATACTCCATTACAACATTCTAACAGAACATTATTAACAACCTACCGTTTGAAGGCCCTCTCGCTCAAGCATCAAGGCTGACTGTGCAAGCGACTGAACAGCAGCGTAAAACTGCTTTTCAGAAATGAGCTTCTGAATTCGAGCTGGAACCTGAACCACATATCAAGCAAGATGATAGATCTTCAACATTACAAATTTTGTTGACTTGAGACGGATAACTTCATCCAGAGCAGCAGTAATGCTACTGGTTAAGCAATTAGTGGTCGATTGTCACATACACAAGCCTAATGCATTACTTAACAAGACCACAGCACATGGCATTTGAACAAGGAAGGTATTTGCATACCCTTGACTTTAAAACCAAAATTGCAATAAAATAGACAAACCTTGGCTAAGCCCTCAATTTGATCTAATAGGGAAATAATGTGACGCAACGTAACTGACCGATACCACAACTGATGCAATTGCTTATTACGGGCCCCAAGACGTGTCTTTGCCTCGGCCAAATCAACCTTTAAAACAGAAACACTTTCAGCAGATTCGCTGAACAACCGCAAGATCTGAAGGGAAAGAAATAAATAGTTCAATTCACAATTTATGCGTCAAATGTCATTCTTCACTTCATTTAACAAAACAGGGAAAAGGAAAATTGAGCTAGTTTCTAAGCAAATATAGAACTTCACCACACAAAAAACATATGCAAATTTACGAAGCAAGATAAGCCTTAAAGAATGGCATATATGCCATGCCACAGGCAGCACAAGTTTGCAGATTCTCCTACAAGATCTCTTATACCATCACATACCATGAATAATCTGATTTTGTTTTTATTTTGTTCATAACATACAATTAAAACGCGGCTGTTACTACATGAAGCAATGACTGACAAACTGACATATTGTACTAAAGAGAATGGTTAAAGAAAAAAGACCAAAAGTCGCCTGATGGAGAGTAATTACAAACAGTAATTCTTCACCTGTCCCTTGACCAGTGGAAATTGACAAATAAAAATTTAATTAGATTTCATCTTCTACAAAAGTAATCAAGCAATAGTTTTCTTTCTCTGAATATTGTACTGATTGAGCAAGAGAAAAAGAAGGAAAGCAAAATAACTCTTGTTTAGCCAAAAAATTAACCAAAGTCAACAATTTCTTCCATACTATTTGGCTTTGTGTTTTTAGCAAAAAGACCTTTTCTTAGGGATGAGCCAGCCTAATATATATCTTCAATAAAGTTCATGACTCACTTAAATTACAAAGTAAAATAAAATTTAGGTACCAAGCAGAACTGAATGCAAACATAACAAGTTTGGGATGGAAAATCAATACAGTAGTTTTTTTTTTTTTTTTTGGTGTAAACCACCGGTTTAATCCGGTTCGGGGCTTAGTCATAGTTAAGACTCCTCACCCCTACCCATAGATGTGTTTAGTGGGGATCAAACCCGAGAGCTCTTCCCACAATCTCAGCCTGCGTTGCCAACTGAGCAACAACCTATTGGTCAATACAGTAGTTTGGTGTATGAATACCCATGTATAAGTAAAAGCAAGACCCATATATATGCACAACAGGCTTTACAAGCAACAGCTCGAGGAAAGGCTGATCTACAGGCAAAAGAATCTCATTGTTTGGTAGAAGTTATAACTGTTAATTTGCTTCCAAAATTCCCTGATCTTGACAATATATGTGAGAATATGATATAAAAGTTCAACAAAAATAATAACTAATAAGATTAAATAGAATGCATGAGGAGAGTTCAACAACCAAGCTTTACAAGCAACACCCAGTGGCAAGGCTGGTCTACAGGAAAGGTCTGAATCTCATTGTTTGTTACAAGTCACAACAGTTGATTTGCTTCCAGTATTCCCCGATTTTGAGAATATGATATAGAAGGTCAACAAAAACAATAAATTGCTACGAGTGGTTAACATACTGATTAGTTAATTACTTATGTTTGCAAAATGCATATTCTTACTTCTCCATGGATACTAGGAAACAAGAAACTGAACAAGTTGGAATATATCCATTTTTATTTTTATCTCTTCTTGACAATTGGGGTATAAATACATTCTCCATTTAAATCAACGAAGGAGGGGAGACATTAAGAAACCTGGGAATAGTTTTGAATTGCTTTGTTAAAACCACTGTGATAAGACTGCACTACTTCATCCACCACCTCCTCAACTACATCACTTTGCTCCTTCAAGAATTGGATTTCACCTTCACGATCTCTTGAAGTCAAAATTTGGACAACATGAGGTAACGAATCAAAACGAGCTGTAGCCCAACTCTCATCTACTCTAGAAAGCTCTCCCCTTAGATACTGCATCAACCATATGAGAGGAGAGAAAATTAGGAAATAGTTTACAATACAATACATACAACAGAGCTTCTAATAACACTTTTTCCAGCCATAATCATATGAAACTACTAACTTCCACAAGGTAAATGAAATAGAATGAATTTTGCTTTTCAAAGGCTACTTGCAGTAACTTTGACAATGTGATACCATAACACCCTATTGCTTAACATGGTAGTGTAATATTACAGAAGGGGAAAAGGATTCTTACTTATGCAATATTAGATGTCATGTCTAACCTAAAACTAAAAGTATTCTCATACTTCATATTACATGGAAATATCCCGCAAATGCTATCAGTTAATAATTATCAGTGAATACTTATTGCAGACTATAGAACCAATTTATTACTTGAGAAGTATTCAATTTTAAAGGATAGTGTCTCAAAACCACAAGCCTAGTATACAACAAGGTATCCAGCATCTTATCACTTGGGCACGTGCCTTGTTTTAACACTTGGTTCTAGACATATTCATCCTTTTAATATTCAGATCAGACCTTAAAATAATAATAAAATATGTGTGTGCACGCATTTTTTTCAAGATATTAGCACATGTATCAATTTGTGATTATGCCACCATCAGTTACTCTTGTTTGGCATGCATACATCAAGATACAGTTATTCATACTTTAAATTCAAAAATCAAACACATACAGAACTGTCCTCCAATATAGATTGTTATGGAGTCACTCTAACACTTTGCGCCACTAATATATGTTATTGCCAAAATATTGTGTCCATGTCCAGAAAGCAAAGGATTTATCTTCTCCTAGTTTTTTTTATCAATTCTTTTTTTAAACATTCTAAACAAACGAGATAAGGTTTCTTTTTTTCTTCTGCCACTCTCACAGTTTGTTTTTAATTCTTTCTTCTCCAAGTTTGCTTTACTTAGATATCCCACCTTCTAACACTATGTATCCATCACGTGTGGCACTCCTCTTTATGTTTTATCCCGTTTATTAAACTGTTATTGTGTCTCTGTGCATGTCAGTAACATTTTATCGAGGCAATTTCCCATTTTCACCAAATAGATACCCCACATTGAAGATTAATGTATCCTTACAGATGCAACCCAAAAAATGAATTGAAATAGCATTTCGACATCTGAAATATTCAACTATGAATTTTAAGGGCCAAACCACCACCATGTAGATTACAGCCAACAGTTACAACAAATAAAAGAACATAAACTTACTTCTTTCTCAGGAGGAACAGGCAATCCATCAAAAATCCCCATCTTGAGTCCTTCACCTAACTAGATGCTGTTGTACAACTGCAAAAAAATACTCACCTTATCTCAATAAACCCTTAATCATAGCTGGAAAAAATAGATTTGAAACCCAATGTGTTATTAATTTGACTCAAAAGAGAGGAGTCAACAATAATTACTTTAAAAATGAGTTTAAATTCTTACTTCTAAAGAAAGAAGGTGATGTCAATTTTGACAAAAGCAATAAAAAAAGTAATGTTTCAAACTATCCACTGCTCTCTCGAAAACCAAAGTTAGTAATACAGGCAAACTTAGAGAGCTCCATATACGCTTGGGAAATTTTAAGAACAGTTATATTCCGCACACTTGCTCCAGTTACTTGGTGAGAACATATTTCTAAACAATAAGATAGTGAAATTTGACAAGTAGAAAATTCTGATGATGTATATTACTTTGAAAAAAAATATATATTGGATAAACTGGACTGAATTTCTTCATTTCCAGCCATCCAAAAAGCTATTTCCCTAGCATTTTCAGCTTCCTCCTCATAATTCAGATAGAGATAAAAAAAACATATTCACCTACAGATCCAGCACAAACTCTGCGGTATTAGACCGAACCCGTACAAACTCGGTACTAAAAGTCCAAGCAGTCTGATAACGGCAACGACAGCAGAACAAACATACCGACAATCGAAAATGAATTGTGAACACAAACAGTGAAAGTAACTTTAAAGAACAGCAAAAATCGATCACATCAATCAAAAACGCAAACAAAGTGCATGCGGTTTGGGGACAGAAAGTTGTAGTGAAGTGAATTCTGCGGACTCTAGTGAGCAAAAAGTTAGAGAAGAGCTGTGATTTTGGATGTACCTGACAATCAGAGCTACGAAGCGAAGAGTAGCATTTGGGGGAAAAAGCGAAGAGCAATGGAGATGGATCTGTGTTTGTGGACGATTCTAGACAGTGAAGGAGGATCAGAATCTCTGTAGGAGACGACGACGAAGAAAACCGGGAGATCGAGTCTAGGCCTGGCCAGCTGTATCTGAGAAATTTTCGTTTGGGTGTATATACTGTGTTTTATTTTGTTTCTCTTTTATATTTTTAATTTTTAATTAATAAGCGCAAAAATATAATGATAAGTAACCGGCTTAAGGAAATTGAGAATGTTACATTTGGATTTGGTTATACCTATTTCTTTAAATTGATTCCTAATTTAAGTTAGAATAAGGGTTAAAGTTATCATTCATCCTTCAACTATACACTCATATCACAATTGATCTACTTCAACTATACATTTATATCACAATTGATCATCATACTATTTTTTGAATCGTGAATGGTACTCCAACTACACAATCTCGTCACTGGTGCCGAAAAACACATTATTCCATTCATTTGGTGAGAAGATTGTAAGTTGTCGTTAGTATAAACAAATAAAAAAAACACTGTCAACATTCTATTTGCTTCAAACTAGGAAGAATCAACATTTTTTCTCACACATACAATCTATGTTAAACATTTATAAAAATGAGATAACAATATTAAGATTTATATATTAAATCAATTTGAAAAAAAAAATTAAACACGAACTCCAAATTATATGTAAAAAGAAATTTCATACAATTACTCCAAGACTTCAAAAAAAATTGTGGTTTAATGAATAAGTCATTGGAGATTAGTTTATATTTGTTATTGCAGTTAATAAAGTTCAATACGGTTAT
>JAYMSZ010001397.1:0-14472 GCA_036897665.1 Pelargonium citronellum | reverse complement strand
GACGGGTTGAGGAGAGACCTAGTTCCCGGGTTTGCCCTAGTTGTCGTACTGAACTGAAGAATCTGTGGGGGGATTGTTGGAAGTGCAAGAATTCTGGGAAGATGCTGCGGGTCTCGGGAAATGAAGGCGGGGGGATTCGTGACAAGGCGAATGGGCATGGGGTTTCAGGGAGAGGGTTAAACATTGCTGTTGGCGGAGATAGAAGTAGTTGGAAAAACTATCGGAATCAGGGAGTGATTCATGGAGGGAGGGAGAAGGGGCTGAATAATGACAAGAGAGAGCTTCGGGTTTCAGAGAATGCAGTCTGTTCATCACTACCAAAGCAGGAATCTAATTTGAATTCTGGAGGTGAAACGCAAATGGGTAGGTGGAGTTCTAGTAATGTGGTTAGTGATTTAAACATAGATAAGCCGAGTGAGAGTGTTAACATTAGGGAGAATTCCGTTGGGAATAAGTCAAGTGAGCCTGAGATCTCTGAGAGTGCAGTGTGTTCATCTCTACCGAAGCAGGAATCTGGTTTGACTTCTGGAGGTAAAATGCAAATGGGTATGTGGAGTTCTGGTAATGCGGTTAGTGATTTAAACAGAGATAAGCCTAGTGAGAGTGTTAAGAGTAGTGAGTTCTCAGTGGTCAATAAGTCAAGTGGGCTGGAGGTTTCTGAGAATGCAGCGTGTTCATCACTACCAAAGCAGGAATCTGATTTGACTTCTGGAGGTGAAACGGAGATGGGTATGTGGAGTTCTGGTAAAGTGGTTAGTGATTTAAACAGAGATAAGCCAAGTGAGAGCGTTAAGACTAGTGAATTATCTGTGGTGAATAACTCAAGTTGGTCTGAGGTTTCGGAGAATTCAATGTTTTCATCACTACCAAAAGATGAATCTGATTTGACTTCTGGAGGTAAAACGCAAATGAGAATGTGGAGTTCTGGTAATGTGGCTAGTGATTTGAACAGAGACAAGCCGATTGAGAGTGTTAAGACTAGTGAGTTCTCAGTGGGGAATAAGTCAAGTGGGCCTGAGGTTTTTGAGAATGCAGCGTGTTCATCAGTACCAAAGCAGGAATCTGATTTGACTTCTGAAGGTGAAACACAAATGGTTATGTGGACTTCTGGTGATGTGGTTAGTGATTTACACTACGATAAGACAAGTGAGAGTTTTAAGACTATTGAGCATTCAGTTGGGCATAAGTCAAGTGGGCTTGAGGTTTCGGAGAATGCAGTGCAGTCATCACTCTCAATGCCGGTGGGCAATGTCCATTCAATGCCATTGTCAATGAAGCAAGAATTAGGTTCTGCTTTCGAAGTGGAAACCCAGAAGAGATTGTCAATTTCTAGTAACAGGATTAATGATTTGGACAGAGATGAGGCTTGTGGGAGTGTTATGCAAGCAAATTTGGTGGGAGGATCAGCAAAAGACTCTAATTATGATGTGGGAATTAAGGATCCTTCAGTACAGAGGGCTGCCACAATTGTTGAGAACGAGGGTTTAACCCTTGGTTTGGGGAAGAGATTGACTGAAGATGTATCAGGGAATAAGGCAAGTGGGCTTGAGGTTTTGGAGAATGCTGTGCCTTCATCACTCCCAGAGCAGGTGGGCGAGGTCCTTCCGTTTCCGATAACACTAAAGCAGGAATCAGAGTCAACTTCCCGAACTGGAATCCAAATGGATTTGTCGAGTTCTGGTACCGGCATTAATGGTCCGGACAGAGATGAGAGTTTGGTGGGTGGGTCAGTGAACAGGTTGAAATGTGATAAAGGGGGTGAGTATTTTTCCGGAGAGAGGGTTATAGGGACTAAAGAGAATGAGACTTCAACTCACGGCTCTGGGAAGGGAACTGCTAGCGAGGACCCAGTGGCAAATGAGACAAGTTGGCTTAAGGTTTCAGAGAATATAAGGCAGTCATGGCTCCCAATGCAGGAGGATATGGTCCATCCTTCGCAGTTTTCAATGAAGCACGAGACAGGATCAGCTTCCGAAGAGAAAACTCAAATGGGTTTGGCAAGCTCTAGTGAGGGGATTATTGGTTTACATAGAGATGAGAATTTGATGGGTGGGTCGGCGACCGGGTTGAAGTGTAACAAGGGGGGTGAGGATTTTTCCGGAGAGAGGGTTGTAGGGACTGCTGACAATGAGTGTTCAACTCATGTCTCTGGGAAGGGATTTGCTAGTGAGGAGATAAATGATTTGGATAGAGACAGTACTAAAGGGAGTGTCAAGAAGGCAAAATTGTTATGTAGTAGATCAGCTAACAGTTCTGATTTTGCTAAGTGGGCTAAGGATTCTTCTCGAGAGAGGGCTTCCAAGGTTGTTGAGAATGGGTTTGGACAGGGATTCTGCGTTGGGGATGTAGTGACGAAAAGAAAGAAGGGAAAGAGTGTCTGGGTTTGCGTAAACTGTGGTCATGCAGAGGTAAAGTGGTGGGGTGAATGCAAGGCTTGTGAGTCTGTAGGTACACTCAAGCAATTCTCTTTAGGAGATAATGGTGGGAGTGGGGATGAGATAAGTGGGTCTGAGGTATCAGGAAATACAGGGCAGTCATGGCTCCGCAGACGAACAGACAAGGTGCTTCCTATGCGGTTGACAGATGTCAACCGAGGGATCAATAAGCAAGAGTGGCGGATTCCTTTGTGAGTTTTTGCTTATTTATATTTGGTTTTCCTATTTCTCTTTGTCTAGTTGCTATGATTCATGGAAAAGAAAAGGACATACTGATATTCATTATAAACATGCAAAATTGATGATAAGAAGTTATTATTTCAGCCATGGTTGACTGGAACTATGGGTTTGAAGAAGTTTTATTTCTAGTTATGGTTGTTGCTAGGTAGGTTTAGTTCCTTAGCTTATTACTTTTCTAATTACTTTTTTTGCTTTTGCATATAGTTAAACATTCTCTTAGATTCTGAATTATGGAGTTCAAGAGACATGAATTACTTCATTCTTATCAGGTCGGATCATTTTTAATAGCAGAATTAGTCAAACAGCAGATTCTTATGATTAACATTCATATCCCTATCATTTTTGCTATAATTACACATGTGATACATATTATAAGCATGCTAGAATTTCTTTAGATCGCTTTCAGGTAAGTGACATACTTCTCTCTGGTAATTCTTAGGTGTATACGAGTACATCGCAGAAGATTTTATACCATGTTCTAAGATATCTATGGAACCATGAAGTAAATGTTTTTGTTTATTGTGCTTGATATTAGGCCTGGCTCATTTGGGAGTGAAGTTGCAAGGGTGCTTGGTGGTGGTATCGTACCAGGTTTGGTTAAACTGTATTAATATTTGTGCTAATATTTAAGTTCGATTTTTTTCATCTTTCAATGTAAGCTGATTAGTGATTACATGCTCATTGTTCTTAGTTCAGTTAGGTGCATGATACGCACAGACAAATGTATATGTTGATTGGGTTATTGGGTTCTCCCTCTTTGTATTTTTACGTTCAATTTCGTAAAACTATTATTAAGAGAACATTCTGCTTTTATTTAGCAAAATAAAAAATGCATTTCCAATCCAGTTTAGCAGTATGTGATTCAATATATTTTGTCATTTTTGTCCTAAAATTCAAATTCTTGCTTAAATGGATCTCATGTCCTGTTCAATAGCAAAGTTCAAGTTTTTCATTGATGATTAGTATTTGAACTTTATCTTAATTTCATATCTTTTTCTTTTTCTTTTTCTTTTTGTTAGGTTCTTTAGTTCTGGTTGGGGGAGATCCTGGTGTTGGCAAGAGCACTCTGTTATTGCAGGTATAGGTTATAGTTCATATTTATTTATTTATTTATTTATTTTTTCACTTTTCGGATGATGCATGACTTTGTTTTATTAATTTCTTTTATATTTACTTTTCCGTATTTTGTATTATATACTAATAATCATAATCCTGTATTCTATTTCGGTCTAATGTAAATTGTACTTTTGAATGGAAGGTTGCTGCATTAATATCTCAAGGGCATGATACTCGTGAACCGGGTCCTGTTGTGTATGTTTCTGGTGAAGAGGTCAGTACTCGGTACTTATTCATTAAGCGAACTTAATATTTTGCAAAATCTTGTTGAAGGATTAATTTGAAAACATGCAAGAAATTTGAATATTTATCAACCTTGGATGGGAAATAAGACTCAAAATGATTAAGAAAAATTACTTGTGATTTGTTTGTGTAGCTTCAAATTTTTTATACTATATTGTCAACAGACAGCAACTACAGTTTCATTTTATAACTGGACCTCACATATATCTTTTGGATAATTTACTTGTTTGCATCTTATGCAACAGAGTGTAGAACAAATCGGAAATCGAGCTGACCGTATGCAGATTGGGACAAAAGAACTTTTCTTGTATTCAAGTACTGATGTTGAGGTGTGTGTAATTCCTAACTTAATGGTTATCTATTTTACTGATAATCATTTTGATTGTTGCATTGTTTTTTCCACAAAACCTTAAGTGATGGATCTTTTTCCTTCTATCAGGATGTTTTAGAGAAATCAGATCTGCTCTCTCCTCAGCTTCTTATTGTTGATTCAATTCAAACAGCTTATTTGCGAAGCACAACTGGAAGTGCTGGAGGTGTCACACAGGTAAGGATATTACATACTAAAATAAATCAGGTTTTAGCTCAGTATGTTTGGCCTATATGGCCCAACATTATCTATAACGGTATATGTTGGTTTTGGGACAACATACATGCTGATGATGACACCGCTGCTCTGTGGCAGGTGAAGGAATGCACATCAGCCTTGCTTCGTTATGCAAAAAGAACTAATGTTCCTGTTCTTTTGGTGAGTGTTCATTATCTAACTCATCTTTGATCTTCTACCATTTTCTTAAAGTCTTCGAAACTCCGAATTCATATTATGCTTGTTACCTTTAATGTGCATAGGGGTGGCAATTTGTTTTCGTTGGTCGTGTTGAAAGTTCAGTGCTCTGTTGAATGGTTCAACCCGAATCCAACCTGATTATTATATGGGCTGAATTACATAATACGAACACGACCTGTTGCTAACAAGTTTAAATAATTGAGTTCAAAATTACACAACCCAATATATTTGAGCCATATAATTTATATGGGCCATTTTTCACACGATTTGTTTGAAAATTTACATTTGTATTCAAGTGGGTCAATAAACGGGTTAAGCGGCTTGAACTTGACACGAACCGATTAAGCTGAATCCAACCCTACTTAAATTTGTGTCGTGTCACAGGTCATGACCAAGTTGCCACCCTTAAATGTGCATTTGCCGGTCAATTCCAGAATTTAGATCACCCCAGAGGCCCTTAGGTAGTGATATATGATACTAGATGATGAGTCAAGGTCCTTTTGTTGAACATTGTTAACTTTTTATTATTATTGTTTTTTGTTAAACTAAGTCAGGTTCGTTTACTTTTCTCTTCTTTTTGTGTATTTCAGATTGGACATGTGACAAAAACCGGAGATATTGCAGGACCTCGTGTCTTGGAGCACATCGTCGATGTTGTTTTATATTTGGAAGTGGGTATCTTGTCACAATTTCTTCCCATTATTGGCTTAAATATATGTTTTGTTGGACATTACATGAAATTCATGTCCAACTGTGTCAACACTGCTTGGAGACTGATAAAGAAGTCGTCGGTCTTATTCACCTGAAAGATGTGCAGAACTTTGTGATATTAGGAGTATTAGTTCCAAGTTGACCACTATGTATACTATGCTCAACTCCTTGGCATTCCAAGAAGCATTGAATTATACATGGGTATATGTAGAGTTGGCAATTCCGGTTTTGGTTTCGGGTTCGGGATGAAAAGACTTCAACTGAACCCAACCCACAAGAGGTGTGGATCGTGGGTTTGTGATGGAAAATATGTGGGTCGCCTGACCCAATCAGTGCATCTTGCATGATATTTTGTACTATTTGAAACTAGCAAAAATGTGGGCAGTATATCAGTTTTGTTAACTGTTCTCTGGTTCCGTAGGTGATTTTAATTGATATTAAGAGCATATTTATTTAGATGGTGCTTGATGATGTTTGCTATTTTTTGGTTATTCATCTCAGTTTCACTTGGTAACATATTTATGTATCAATTCTCAGGGGGAGAAGCACACATCTCATCGCTTGCTTCGTTCTGTAAAGAATCGTTTTGGGTCCACCGATGAGGTAATTTGGCTATGGCTTGGTTTTATTTTGGAAAACCTAACAAAACGGCCCCTAAATTATCAAGATCCGACCGATTTGGTCCCTTAATTAATTTTACGCCAATGGTCCCCAACTATTGATAACCGAACAAAATGAAAGTCCCTTGACAGTTCAAGAACCATTTTGGCAGTTTTTCCTTTTATTTATCATACATATTCTTTATCCGTGTGCTCTCAAGGACTCGCATTACGTATTCAGTTTCTTTTTCAAGCTTGTTGGTCATCTGCAACTCATTTTAGGGATGTCAATTTTACCCTAATCCAACGGGGACCCCGATGTTCCCGCCCCAAACGAGGCACGGGACGGGTATTTTTTTTCCAGGTAACGGAGCGGGGACGGGACGACTATAACCCGCCCCACCCGAACCTGATAGATCTGCAACTCATTTGTCGTAGCTTCTGATGTTCCACATAACTTCATAATATCATTGCCCCTTTTGTCCGATAATCTTTTTTCTTCTTTGGCAAATGAGTCACCAAAACCTATCCCAATTCCCGATTTGCCAGAAATAGAATTTTCTCTTCATAATTTTTATGAAGGCTATTTCTGTGCATATATTTGAATGATATACGTTTTCAGTTCTTATAAAATGTTTTCAGCTAAGTATTGATGATACTTTTGCACTCAGCTTGGAGTATTTGAAATGTCACAAGCGGGATTGCAAGCTGTTTCAAACCCTAGTGCAATGTTTTTAACCGAGCAGCACTTGGATTCAGAGGTTTTAGCGGGATTAGCTGTTGCAGCAGTTATGGATGGAACACGGACTTTCCTTGTCGAAATTCAGGTTTTTCCATTTTATCATTCTACTTCTTTTCTCCTTATATGGAATTTGCAATTTGATGAAACTGTTAATTTCCCGACGGTCTTTGGAATGAGAACGACAGTTTTAGCAGTTAGGGTTAATCTCAATGAACTATTCCATTATTGTTTGCGAATCAAGAAATGACGAACTTGTGTCTCGAAATGTTTCTCTTTTTGTTTCTGGGTTAATGCCATTTAGCAATCATATTCGTGATCTTATTGATTGTCTGAATCGTGTAGGCATTATGTGTATCTGGCTTAAAAGGTTCGAGGCATTTCAATGGGGTACAATCTAACCGAGCCGACCTGATTATTTCAGTGAGTATTTCTATAGATTTTTTTTTTTTCAAACAGGCATGTCATGTCATCTATATCTGATTTAGTGTTAATAATTCGACTTTTGGATCGGGTTGAAAATACCCAATTCGAACCCGATCTGCAAGATGTACAGATTTGTGAGGCCGAATCTAGGCTTCAGGTCACATGTTTTTATATAATGTGTAGCTTGCCCAACCTGATTCGCACTTTTTCATGATAAACCTGATCCAATCCAACCCAAATATTAGTCGTGATATTTTATGAGACCTGAGATACGGCTTTGGGTTCAAATTGCATACTCTACTCTGATTCTCTATGCTTTCTCTTCGTAATACAAATTTACAAGGCTTGACGAACACTAGGGGAAACGTGTGTGTGTGTAGAGAGATAGATTTGTAAACAAATTGCCTTCTCGACAATGGCTAGCCAAACCCGCATGCATGCATTTTTTACACCACATTAATATTTTACAGTCAATCATTGTGGTTCCTCATACATTGTAAGAACTGTTTTTTTTTTTTCTTTTTTTTCCTTGTAATTTAGGTTCTCGCCAAGCAAGCTGGTCTAAAGCTCCAAGAGAATGTAAGTTACACTCAACACGTGATGTATCATTTCAAAATTACAATTTATTTATTATTGTTGTTATTATTAAATTATGTGAAATTTAGAGTAATGCTCGTGTAAGGTAATTTGTGGAGATTTTGTGGAAGGAGATATTATTAATCTATATTCGTTTCTTCGGTCCTACATGATTCAGTCGTACATTGCTTATGCTTGTTGTTTTAATTTCATTACTATTATAAATCGATTGTTATCATTTTTGTTACTTTTTCGTGATTTATGTACTTTCTGTTTTCTTTTCTACGCTAGGACATCTGCCTAAACGTTGTCAGTGGGATGCGACTGCCAGAGACTGCTGGAGATCTTGCCATAGCAGCAGCAATTTGCAGCAGGCACGCATTTTTCTTTCGTGTCATTTACCTTTCCCGAACTAAAACGGTGTATGGATTGTAAGACTTTTTGGTCTAAAAATTGGGTTTGGAATTCTTGATTCCAATCCTCGTTCTAAACTTTTAAATCCAAACGCTACCTAATATTGTTTCGCTTCTGTATCCTCTCTTGGCGTCCACAATTTCAGTTTACACTATATAGGTATTTGGTCTAAACCTATTCTGTTTTTTTTCAGCTTCTTAGAGTTTCCCATTCCCAGTGGTGTTGCTTTCATTGGAGAAATTGGCCTTAGTGGGGAGCTTCGCTCGGTAAGCACCTTTCACCAATCAGATATAAGACTTTACAAGTCCGTAACTTTCAAAAAGTCAAAATAGTTGTGAGTTTCAATTAGTATCCGACACTTGGGACACTCAAACACTCTTTAGATACGTATGGCCATTTATTCCCCTAAACGGCTAAAACTGAATTGATTGGACGTGTTCGACACTCTAAAAGATAAACATATTGATGAGCATGACTTTTCATAGCAAATATTATTGAATGTTTGTGATTTTATTGTGTACCGTTGTATCCGTGTCTATTCAACATAACTTGAAGTTCATGAACTATTCTAGTCCTTAATCCTTCCTTTACTCGACAAATTCTGTATGTACTAATTTGTTGGAAGTTTTGTAATGTAGGTGCCTAGAATGGATGTAAGGGTAAACTCATTGGCCCAACTGGGATACAGTAAGTGTATTGTACCCAAATCAGTTGTGAAATCTCTGAAAGATCTGGATAGCAAGAATATGGAAATTATAGGCTGCAGCAACCTTAAACAAGTTATCAATACTGTATTCACAGATGCGTAGACCATCACTCTACTCGTACGTATATATGTGTATATATATCAAAATTTTGTAGTGTACTTACATATTCGGCAATATTAAACATGGATCATTTCAGCTAGTGTCTTGTTTTGTGTGTGCTTCTATTCTGAACCAACCTGTCTCTTTGTTCTATAGTATAGATTTGTAGCCTTGTAGGTGGTTTGTGTTTTCCCAGATAAAAGGATCAAAATATATTATGATATTGTTCAGGTCGTGTCTTGTTTTGGATTTTTTTCAGGTATAGGTTGAAAAGGCCTAACCCAAACCTGACCCATGTCCGGGTGCCGGGTTTGCTTAAACCCTAATTTCATTGAGGAAACTCGATCCGAAATTTGATCGGATTTATTTAATGTTCCCGAACATGCAAAAAATGCAAGTTGGGTTTTGGGTGCCTACAGGTTTAGGTGTGGAAAACCAAACTAAATTCCATTTCTATCAAGGAGAACTTCACCAAAAAATTGATCGGATCTACTTAATGTATCCTGAAGTGAACACAAAAATATAGGTCAGGTTTCGGGTACCTATAGGTTTGGGCCTAAATTGACAACTCTAAACAGAACAATCACCGATAGCTAGGTGGACTAGAGATGGCAATTCAATTATCAGAGTTAAGGGTCAGGGGTCGGGTTTTTTAGGAGCAGTCCTAATTGAAACTTGAGTCACAAGAGGTGCAGGCTGCGGGTTGGGTTGCAACGGAATTGTGTGGGTTACCCAGTCCTGCATTCCCCCAAGAAAAACCCGACTCCAAAACAATCAAACTTAAAAAACAAGTGTATCAGCTCTTGCTATTCAATCGTATTCTACCAAAAGTATACTCTGCTTATATATTTTCAAGCACTAACAAGTTTTACATGATTTATAATACAAATTCTTGTTACAGACTGTAATGTACAAACTACAAAAGTCTCCTGTGCAGCTGCTTTATGAGCATGCACAGGAAACCAGCTAAACAAGCCATTTCACACCTAAACATGGAAATAGCTTCCACTTTCAGGGTTCAAAACAGGTTGTGAAGAGACCGAAAAGACGAACAGAAAGCAGCAAAACATAGGGACAATAACCAATATAACAATGTTTATTTAGACATTGTTACCTGTTGGTTTTGTATGCGGCTCTTCCTCTCCCTTGTCCTCCATGATATCCTTGTGGTCCAGGAAGCTCGGCTGATTGGTCGAAGAAAGGAGCCTCGCCCACATCCTGTCGGTTATCACAACCTTGTTCTGTTTCTCGATCACTCGCTGCACATAACAATTCAGATGTTATTCAATTCACATGTTTCGGGTTACTACATGTTTCGGGAAATCATTGAGCTTACTTTGAAAGGTATGTAAGCATGTCTTCCATTGACAGGGCCGACTGTGAAGCCTGTGTAGCCTGCCATGGCACCGTGAATGGTACTGTGAGCAAGAAGTGTGCAGTATACATTGTCTGATGCATTGCTGGGAATAGCTCGGATCATATAAGTCGGATCTGCCAGAGACGAGAACAATGGTTAGTTCGGGAAATCAAAATGTCCTATTTTGGTACCCCAACTATCCATTTTGTTAACGTGGCGACCAAGTGGATCTTAAGTGAACTAAATTTACTGACAGGATCAATTTGGCCCTCATATATACAATTTTGCTCTAAAATTGTCTAATCTATAAATTTAGCTAACTTAAGCACCAAGTGTTTGCCACGTCAACCTAATTTGATGCTACCGTTAATGTCTGAACTTGTTCGTAACAAAATAGCATAGGTAGAGACCAAATGGTAGCAATAGGGATAATTTGGAACAAAAATCAAATCGGATACCAATTCAGAACAAAAATGGAACATTTTCCGACAAAGAAATAACCAGTTTCAGTGAAGATGCAAACTAACCAATGTATTTGAGGTTTATGTCCATCTTTTGCCGTTTTTTGAAATGATCCTACAAAAGCAAGAATTGCACCTGAGAATCAAGTTATCGGTAGAAAACTGAAATTCTCTGGAGAAACATTAGAATTGTCCAAAAGGACATTATGCAAAAGGCTCGGCATTAATTGAATAATGTGTCAAATGCATATATGCTCCACTTTAACTTTATGGATGCTGAGTTATGATTTGATAAATGCTCACTTGAAGCAGACAAGAAAGCTATTGTAAAAATTATTCCAGTTCATATATACCTTTATCTTCTGAGATATCCAAAGACCTACGTCTTGGAGTAGCTTGTTCCCCGAAGCATCGTGCTGGTTCGTGTTGTGCATGCTTTCAGATAACAGCTCTTGTCCCGCACCTTCTGCTATTACAATAACCATGTGCCCGTGTTCTTTGAGTCTTTTCTCTATGTACTCGAAAAGTCCACCAGGTCCTTCAAGGTAAAATGGTAATTCTGGGATCAAGCAACAGTCCACATCTCGGCTGGCAAGAGTTGCATACATGGCTATGAACCCTGCAAACGAATATTATATCAGTATCTAAGAAATCACTGAACATCATGTGGATAGTAACTAGACTGTTACCGCTATGGCGTCCCATTAACTTGACAAGGCCAATACAATTCTCGAAGCTCTCGGATTCTACATGAGCTGCATTAATAGCACGTTGGGCCTCTTCGACAGCAGAGTCAAAACCGAAGGACTTGTCTATGATCTGAATCAGATTCAAGCGTGATGTTCAATGAGAAAATTTTTAAAACTTCGTTTTAAGACGTTGGTGTAGCTAAGTACTATACCGGGATGTCATTATCTATGGTTTTGGGAATTCCAGCCACTACAACTTTGAGGCCACGCCTTCTAATTTCCTACATAATACATAGAGCCGCATAAGTAACTTCATTTCTACAATACCAAGTTTTGCGAGGTTTTATGTTTGCAACATTACCTCAAAAATCACTGAAGCCCCTTTCTGGGTTCCATCTCCTCCAATGATGTAAACCTGAGACGTGAAAGTCGATTATTCCAGATTCAAGAACAGAAACAATCATATATGGTGAAATCTTAGTACATAAACCATAAAGAGCAACACGAAGTACCTGATTGATCCCCCTGTCCTGAATACTATCAACAATCTTTGACGTATCGTGGCCTCCTCGTGATGTGCCTAGGATGGTACCGCCGCGTTTATGGACATCATTCACAACCTTCGGTGTTAGAGGAATTGTATTTCGGGCATAAAAACCTCTGTATCCTCCCTAAATGCATAAACTCGTCAGTTTATGCAGTTAACTAAATGTACAATTCCGAAACATTTTTAAGCTAAGCTTGTCATGAGTGAGGCACAGAACAAATTTAGCAAGAAGCTGCAAAACTCGATAATTATGATAAATGCATATAATTACATTGATGACACCACATATAAAACTTAGCAAGAAGCAGCAAAACTCGATAACTATGAGAAATGCATATAACGACCCTGATGATACCACATAACAGACTTAGCAAGAAGCTGCAAAACTCGCATGTAATTATCTCTATTCCAATTAATTTGTCAGACACCACAGAACAGACTTAGCGATAAGCTGCAAATCTCGATAAATATGATAAATTCATGTTTACCTCAATTCCAATAACTTTGTTAACACCATACATATGGTGTAAGCCGCATACAATTTCTCGAATCACAGTATTCAGACCCGGGCATAGACCGCCACATGTTACAATACACGCTCTCACTTCATCAGACTCGAAATAGACCTGAGAAACATCCAACCAGGTTTGCCATTTTTCTCAGTTGAACAGATCAAAAAGTCATGAAACTAAAGCAACTATTCAACTTAAAGTCATGAAACTAAAGCAACTATTCAACTTGAAGCCAACCTTCTGACGAGGTCCAGCTCGTCGAAAATGTGTCCCTCTTGGACTGTTTTTGTGCACAACAATCTAAAAAACAACCAAAAATTAGAATCAGAACTGACAAGAACAGTTCATTTTATACACTAAAATCACAGCAAGACCTTTAACATGATTGACAAGAACAGTTCATAGAAACCTGAGGATTTGTCAATGGAACTGGTATTGGAAATGGAAATAAGCAAATACTAAAAATTACTTACCTTTTGTGCAACTGTATCATCCTCATTCACGAAGTACTGCCTGATATTTAGTGAAACAGAAAATCATTTCCATTATATATATTGCTAATTTCATGAATCAAAACTAAACTACTGCAAAAAAAAAATGAGAAACTTACTTAACAACTGAATATGAAGAATTGTCTTGCAATGGATTTGGATATGCCTGCAAGATAGGAAGAATTGTGAAAATCATAAGATTCAGAACAATAGTTATAATTATATTATGAGGTTGAGGAATCTCAGCCAGTGATTCTTGGCTGAGACTATATATATATATATATAAAAAGCAAAATCATGTTTGTGATTATAATGATAAAATACATATATTAAATAATTTATATACTTTTTCCTCTACGAATATAGTGAATATATAATTATTTAATCTTTCACTTTTTCTGTCAAATAATTCAATAATCGCACTCCGAAGCTACTCAGCTTTGGTAGAAATCAGAGAAAATTCAGTCTGTAAAAAAAGAAAATCAATTTTCCTAAGCTAGAACAATCAATTTTCCTTTTCATAGCTTTTCTCGGCAACCAAACAGAAAAATTAAGGAACAAACAGTGAAACCAAAACCAAAACCAAAACAGAGTGAAATATTGTGAACTTTCCTCTTTTTGCTATCTTTCGCTCTTTTTGTCAAATAATTCAACAATAATATCTATAATATAATACTATACGGTTTGATTTGTTACGTCAAAACCGCCAAAACTTCCTGCACAATCAGTTTTCCTTTCCCTCGCTTTTCTCGGCAACCAAACAGAAAATTAGAGAGCAAATATTGAAACCAAAGCCTAGCAAAATGTCCTGAGCTGTGTACAAGAAGATCGGAGATGATATATATGTATATATATTTGTATAATACAGTACGGTTTATATAGTTATGGCAAAACCGCCAAAATTTGTAGAACAATCAGTTTTCCTTTCCCTCGCTTTTCTCGGCAGCCAAACAGAAAATTAGAGACCAAACAGTGAAAACAAAACAGAGCGAAAAGTGATCCTGAGCTCTGAACAAGGAGGAGATCAGAGGTTTTATATATGTGTACTACTGTACGGTTTAATTTGTTATGGCAACACCGCCATAACTTCTAGAACAATCAACTTTCCTTTCCCTCGCTTTTCTTGGCAACCAAACAGAAAATTAGAGAGCGAACAGTGAATTAAAAGCAGAGTGAAAGGTCCTGAGCAGCGTACATGGAGGTCGGATATGTAATCAGACAGGTGAGGCACATCTTCGAGAACGTAACCACCGTCTCCGGCGACGATTTTGGTCTCGGAACTCGCCGAAACCACAGTTCTGCCATTGGAGGCTTCTCTGGTGA
>JAYMSZ010001396.1:0-14488 GCA_036897665.1 Pelargonium citronellum | reverse complement strand
TGCATAATCGGGGCTTTATAAATCGGCACTCCCCCTCACGTGTAGGCATTTCTCTTCCACACGTGGACCGTTGCAGGCATATCCATCTGCAAGCGGGCCGGAGACCACAGAGGGAGGCAACATTAATGGGCCACTTTCGGGCCAAATATGGATCAAAACCAGCTCTGATACCATGTAAAATTTCAATAATTGGGCTACATACAATGGCTTGGGCTTCCCATACTAAAAGGTCAATCTTATTAGTAGTGTATCACTTGCACCATTATATGTAGTCACTTTCCTTTATTTTTATTCGATGTGGGATTTATTACCCACTTCAACAGAGATAATCAACAATTGTGTAACGTATTCTTAACTTTATTGAATGCATTCCATGTTTTCTATATTGTTTTACTTGTGTTGCATGATTTGTATGGATAACTAAACCCTTTTTATCTAAGCGTTATAAGCGTAGTCAATTGTTAGGGTTTCTATGGTTTGATGTCAAGATCAATAGCCTTTAGTGCTTTAATTGACTCGCACATAATGCTTGCGTGAAGAGATTCAGGCTCGCTGGTGGTAGGACAACGATTTAGCCTCAAGAGAGATTTCGTTGTTCGGACCCGATCAATTGAACACACCAGATAATCGTCTAGAGATAGAGGTGAACCCTAGTGTGAGGCCTTAAAATTCATCTTAATGGCCTATCGTGTCCGAAGCCTTCTGCAAGAGATCGAGTAGGTTAGGACATAGATAGGACTTGTACTTGCCTCGAGAGAGAGTTTGCATAGTTTCATGTAGAATTGTTTGCATGTGAGTCTAATTCATAATTATTAGACCTAGAAACTTATTGGCAATTGGTGAACCCTAATTCTTGAATTACTCTATTAATAATTCTCAACAGCTTTCCGAGTAAGATTACTTTTCTTTAATTCAATATTTGCTCAGAAATATTCACACAAAAAAAAAAATTAGTTTTAAATCTGGAGATTGCAATTTCGGATACTTTGCTTTTCCTTCCGTGGATACGACTCGTACTTACTTTTTGTATATTATTTGGCGATCCGCTTGATTCGGTCAACGTCAACCACTAATCTACTCAGCAGGTACTTGATCTTAAACTGATAATTTCTACAATCTAACAAGCACATTCTTATAGTCCAACATTTACTAATGTTTTTGTTTAAAATGATTAAGGATTAAAAAATACGATTTTCTTCCATTATTTTGTGATGGATTGGACTGCATGTACTGCAAAGTTTCTTTATGCTTCGTCAGTTGAGTAAAAACATCTAAGAAACTGCTCTGAACAAATAGCATATAAAACAACCAACTAACTCTGGAAATATCAGTTGCCTACTCTAAAAGGTATAATCTGGATTGAGAATATCAAGAACCAAATGATTCAGAAAAGGCTTTGATGCTTCAGTGAATTCATGAAATTGTCAACTAACAGACCATTATATTTGGAATCAAGAGTCTATGCGTTAAAACCATGGTCAATAGTGAAAATTCTTTGACATTCTCTAAGGTTATAGCAATAGATTGTACAGGCAACAAAGAGTAAATAAGATTTGTGTAATCTCAGATATAATCCTTAGCCAAAAGACATAATGAGTAAACTTTCTAAGTAACTTATAACTAGATAATATACAGTTTAATTTGTTTGTATAGGAATTATGATAAAACTATTTATTTATGTTACAGTGCCTTCTCCAATGGGTAGAAACCTAAGTTACACTTAAAAGCTATATTTAGCAAAATCTTACACAGATTGAAGGCACATGTATACAGTAAACTTGTAGATATAGATATACTCTCTATAACAGTTTGATACAACTTACAAGAATAAACTCCTTTATTCTTGTGATTTACTTATTGGTTTTATTACTATGGTAAATATATTCATAAATAGTTAATAGTATCAAAATTATGCCTACTACAGTCTTGTCTTTTAGCATCTCCGTTCACAGGTAAAACCATAGTGTAACTCTGTTGTATCATTACCACTGTTTATTCAATTTATTATTTCATATATTTTGCTTTATAACTTGCTGCTGAAGCAAATATAATAAATTCACTGAATGTTAAATCTTATTGAGGTTAAAATAAAACCACACACTGTAGCATATATATTCCGGAAGAACTGTCAAATACAACTAATCACTTATATGTACATGTATGCTTCAATTGAACTTTCATACATGTGGCAAACTCTAACTTCTAGAGCTTGAAAGGATCTGTCTTATCTAATAGAGATGTTGAATTCAAAAGGAGGCAAATAAAATTGAAGAAGTAGATAGCTTGACATAAACTAATAATACCTTCTGTGCGTTGAAGCTTATTGTTGTAGTATCTATAATTGAATACAACATTGCCAGCCCTCAACCTAGACAATTCAACAGCAAAACTAATGAGTGTATGCCTACCTGGAAGTTTAAAGTGGATGAAAGACATAATGCACTGAACAATAAGTATAAAAAAAAAATACAAGTGGTTTTTCAAAGGGAGGCTCTAATACACTGACTGTCAGAGTAAGGAAGGAGCCTCAGGTTAGGATTACAATTTTTTTAGAGCAGTCCTTTTACAATGATGATTTGAATAAGAGCCAATAATCAGCCCGAAACATTGCGCACTAGATTTAATATTCAAGAACTCAGTCATATCCAAAAGCCATCCTCTATTGGAGCTCATGAAAGACATACTTTGGGGCACAATCATCAATGCATCATCATGTAAAATCATATAAATGACTGAGAAATATAAACAGGTAAAAATAACTTTAAAAGTAAATGACTTAAAAGGTTGTATACATGATATGCATGTAGGTCTAAAAAAAATCTATTCAATTCACTAGAAATTAACTGCCATTCAATGAAAATTGTGAAGCCTAGGAGAGTGAAGCACATCCCCAGTCCCAAACTGGATCTAATGCATTCACATCCAAAAGAAGACTTGCTCAATCCACCAACGTCTTGAAGTCATTGGATAAACATTACGGTGACTGGAATAAACCAATCAAGTTCCCAGAAACTGACAATCTGTAGACACCTAGATCTTGCTTCAGGTAACACAAGGGATGCACATGTTCATACAAGCACATCTTTACATCTTGAAGGGGGAGTCAGACGAACAATAGAAATGGTTCTACAAAGTACAGTGACACCAGTTCAATATTCTTTTAGTTTGCTAACATCCAATTCTTATATGATAATTTAAGAACTTTTTTTCAGAGAAACTACTTCAAAGTTAGGATGAATATACAAATACAACATTTCAATAGGAAAAATATCAAACTCGTATTTATAGCATTTATATTATTCATGAAAAAAATTAAAACATTGATTAAATAATTATAATAAAGAGTATATATTTAAAATATTTATGAAGATTTACAAATAACTAGAGCAGTAAAACCACAAAAATCAAAATTCTGGGTGAAATGTCGTGTATTGTTGATAATAATTAAATGTAGGGATTTACAAAAGCATATAAACAACATTTGAGCTATGATTTCAAACCAATCCACACCAAGATCTGGCAATTTCGGTCATGACGTGGGACACATCACACATGAAGTGTGTCAGGGTTCAACGTTCAAGAACACTAGACATTTTAAAACAGTGTCATGCTCGCAATAGAGCATTCACAAAAGGCTAAATTAAATGTGTCGTCTAACACACACAATACATTTCAAGTCAAATTATGAGTTTAAATAATTAATCATTGTTCTTATATGTTATTTCCACACATTATCATAATTGAGATGCTTTATCATAATTGAGATGCAAGTTTTTAGTAAAACAAGTTAATTGAGTCAAATTCAGGTTACATAATCATGTTTAATCGGGTCAAGTCGTGTTGAATCGTATCATGTCATGAACTCGTTTATTTTAAGGGTAATTATGTATGGCCACCCTGTGGTATACTTAACTACCTTGTGCTTTACCCCTTTTTTTTGCAATAATGTTAGTAATGAATAAAATTATAATTTTTACCCTTCCTCTTAGATTAAATTTTCAAATAATACCATAAATATTAGTTTTCATTTTTCTTTAACTTAGAAGAATGGGCACTAGATCTAGTCCCTATAAAGAAATTTCATCATATTTCCTTCCTCTATTTTGTCCCTACAAATCACAATCTCCAGCACACTTAGGACCATTTTTGCCTAAATGTTGATGATCAAGTCAATTTAAGAATCCTTACTTGGGTCTCTTCTACCTAATCAATTAAAGCATATTTTGGTTATGATGAAAAAACTGGACATATCCCTTCTAGTTGTTGAAAATTTGCGAAATTGATGAGACAACTGGGATGTTTCAAAGTCAATTTGCGATCCTCCAGACAAAATTATTTTGGGTATAGAATAAAATCAACAAACTTTGCCTCAATTCAATTTGTCGTTGTTGAATTCAGGAACTGGAAGGAATTGTTGCAGTGGTTGTACAAGGGATCGATAGCCAAAACGGGTGGTTCTACAGTGAACAAGGGCTTAGTTTGGGACATTGTTGAGAGCTAATGACTGAAATTGGAAAAATCAGTTTATTTTTGCTGGAGTTAAAGGAACACCAATAGAAAACTGGTGGTTTTGTCTTTGGTTTCAATGGTCATAGGTGTGATTTGGTGGTGGATATGTTACGCCATTGTTTCTTCTTCTATGTCTATCTTTCTTTATTTCTTCTCTTTTAAAAAAAAAAAGGAACGAAAAAAATTGGTAATCTTCAACCCTGAGAACCCACAAGCCACTCAAGCCTGAATGAGGAAAATGGTTCAACTGAAAAAATGGGTATAACCCAAAAAAGAAAACAACATGCAAGACCGAGAATAAGATGGATAGCAATGTAATTGCTTAGATTGTTTTGTTCTTTTTTAATATTATACTACTGAATTGTTTTATTTAAAGTGATATGATTGTCGCAATTTCGATTTGATGAATCATTGGGAGGAACAACCATGGGCCATTGTGGTACCAGCAAGCATAGGGAGGAATATGAAGTGTGTAAAAGATGAAAGAGAATAGGAGATGTTTGGCTTTGAGGAATAAGACAGAAAAAATCATGTAAGGGTAAGATGGGTACTAAGAAAAATTAGTTCACATGCCAGACACATGATGAGATAGATATTTTCGTAGTTGTGTCGTGGAATATTTCTTAGGGTATGTGTTTGTGGACAATACCACGAGGTGGTCATACGTAATCATCCCATGTAATTTATTTGAGCACTTTGGGTTGTTTGGAGTCATCATGTACTCATTTACTTAAACTTGTTATTCGTTTTGTGTCATGTTACCTAATTATACAAGTGTCCTATTCATGTTTAATATTTCAAAATGATTTTTAAATATGTTGCATAAGTGTTGACACATATATCACATACTAAACTTTCAATACAACACATCAACATGAATTGCCAAATCTAGCCACGCCATTCAAAAACCGGTGAAAAGTATAGATATGAGTTCCATCAAGTGCTAGAAGTTTGGTAAGAGCACGTATAAAATTTACAAGATTATAAAAACATATAGATTAAAGTAAAAAAAATGAAGCTTACCGAACTATATTCAATGACGATGAAGGAATGTCACTACAGCTGTAAGAATTGTAAGGAGATCTTTCCTTGGCCCCACATTCTTCGGCAGAAATGACAACTTGCACTTGCTGTGCAGCCTTCAAAAATTCAAACGGTTAAGAAAACCAACAGCTGACTTAACAATGGTTTTAGCAAGACCGATCATACTAATAAAATTCAATCTTTCAAAAATGAACAAAAAGATGGTAAGAAGAGAAACATACCCCAACATTCGAATTATTGGGAGTTCGAAAAGATATGCAGTTGTCCCCATTAGAACCGCTCAGCTGTAAAAGAAGAATAGTAAATAACCCAAAGAAACTAAGATTTAGAATACAAAGAGATTGTGAAACATGAATAAACTCTAAACATTTCATTGCAGTTAAACTAGCTCAGATAGTGTTAAGTGTCCCAAAATTCCTTCTAATTGTCTACATAACCAGCAAGCTATAGATTTCTGTGTCAATGTCAAGTTCCATCTATCAATATTTAAATCATGTATATTGGTGTATAGCTATATCTATCTATACATACTATAGAAATTGAACCAAAAAACAGATTTGTAATGCGTATTAGAGCGCCACGTTATCAAATTTTTGTTTTGGAACCAATGTTTAAATAATTATAAAATTAACTCTAATATACATTAAGGTAAGTAATATATTGTAAGCAATTGTTAATAATATAGAAAGTACACTAATGTAAGTAACAATGTACAATAAGGTAAATTATCATCAATAGTAAATTAAAAGATCGTAGTACAAGTGATTATGTATGTAAATCTAATTGAATAGTATAAATAGATATTGTAACATTGTAAAACATATACAAATCAAAACCAATCACATTTCGAAACATATTGGTGCATGTTATGGTTCTTAATTTTGCATTGTTATAGGCTATGTATGAAATACCAAGTTATGTACATTTTGTTTGGTTGGTTGGTGAGATGATTTCGAGAAGGGAATGATTGAATTGTGGGTCAGACTTTCATTCAACATGAGCTGAATTTTATATTTGGCTACCCATTTTGTTCATGTTACTAATTAGATAGGTATTTATGTACATTTGATGTCTTGAATTTTCAAATTGAGCTTCTATGTTTTCAATAAAAAGTATTGTTTGTTTAGACTAAAGGACAATCATGATGGGGTTTTATAATTTTTGTGAATATGTCATTTTGGTTGTCTGAGAAGTAACAAAACCATTATTCTGAACTCAATGTCATATTTCATTTCTCCAGGCTTGCTGGTACATATGGCAAGTTAGCAATGATTTTTTCTTTCTAATTATTAAATTTGTTAAAAATATGATGCACGGGTGTATAAACTAACACACACCAGAGCAAATAAATTTGAATCTGTTATAATGAAACCAAAATTTTAGATTTAACCTGTTTGTGCCAAAGAATGCAGAGACTCAGCTTTACCAGGAATGAAATTAAAATATATTAAAAGCAAAGTACATTTGTAGACAAAGTGAGTCCTCAAAGTCATGATTTGGGGTGATAAGCAAAAGTCGGTAAGAAAATTAGATGAGGAAGAAAAATCTAATTGTGCTTTGCCAATACCTTCAAGAAGCAAGGATGCATGCTAACAGCTGGTTTCATTTCAGCTCTCTGTCCCAAAATCAGGTTTGGAGACTTCTCCCAAGTTGAATAGAGTGATTCCAATGATATCTTTCCCAATAGGCAGTATAGACCAACATTTGCTGCCAATATTACATGAAATTTAAGTGGAAAAAATATCGCCTGGGAAATGAATATTCATACTCCACTCAGATAACTAGTAAGGAATAGTGATCGTAAAGACTAAAACTAGCTATAATCAGCAGACGCCATAACAGATGACAGGTGATACAAAAACAAACAGGCTTAAGCAACTAAGGTATTGGTATCCCTTACATGGTGATGAAGTATGCAAATGACTCTTGGTTAAATCAACTCCAGAAGAATTTTGCGATCCAGCTGCAGCAAAATATAAACAAGAACACATAATGCAACAATATCTATACAAGAATCCTCATTTAAAAAATCGCACACAAATGCATACCACAGCTGACAAGCAAGATGGCAACTGTGCCAAATTTGGCTTCTAATGCTAGCTTGCTAATCTCAGGGATAGTAAAACATGCTTGAGTAGAAGTATTTCCCCCAGCTCCAGCATACTTGGTTAAAATACATGCACGACTGAAACGATATACTGCAGAATGCTTTTATGGAAAATGTGACAAGTTAGAAATAAGGTGGTAAAGTGAACTACAGAATACTACCTCCATATCACATTGGAATATATCCACACTATTTCATCAGTTTGGCTTGAGAAGAGAGATACCTCAGGAACTCGAACATCAGAAACTAATCTCGCTAATAAGATGTGCAGCGGAAACAGACTATGAGCTTCTACTTCACTTAAAGTCCCTGATAGAGAAACTGTCATTTGTAGTCTACATCAAACAAGACCCACCAAGTTAGTATCTCAAACTACTCAACCTGCTATATCCAATCCAATAACTAATTCCAATCAATGTCAAAAAAGGAACATGCAACTAAATACGTGCAGGTAAACTTAAGTAGCAAAAACGTTAAACAAATTTTACAAGAAAAAACCAAGCCATTTCCCAAACAGTGCTAGGGTCAGCTACATAAATCATTTAAGAAAACTCCTTTGAATATTCTACTCATACCTCCTACACACCATCATATCTAATGCTACCATCCGTTAAGTTATGAATTACCATGATTTTTGTTACTTCTTTCTTATGCTAACTAAGGTCTACTCCTCTTTTTTGTTTTTCATAACTGAATTCTCACACAATTTTTTAAGGGGTCGCTAATCACTCTTGTTAGCACATATTTAAACCAACTCAGATTGTTTAACGTCATCTTATTTTCAGTTTAACCCACCTAAACTCTTGCTCATATAGTTCCATTCCTAAATCTATCCTTCCTATTATTATCACATATCCACCTAAGCATTCTCATATATACTACCCTCATCTTATGGTTTTGTAATCTCTTTGGAGCCCAATATTCAGCATTATACAACAAACTGGTCGTACAGCTAATCTATACAACTTCCTCTTCAACTTTAGAGGGTTTTTATATCAAAGAACCCCCAAAGCCTTCATCTATTTCAGTCACCCCACAGTAATCTTATTTCCACCATTCACGTCAATCTCTCTATCCTTTAAAATTAAATATCCAATGTACCTATACTTATCACTGTTAGTGTTTTCTTATCTTTTAATCAAGCCACCATCCACCCTCTATCCTTGCTAATGTTGCACTCTAAATACTATTGTTTCTCTCAATCCATCTAATTCGGTATTAACCTCTAACATATCTTTATTAACTAAAATAATATCATTTCCAAACAACATACACCAAGAGATCTCAACTTGAATAAGTCTTGTGGGTACATCATTGGCCAAAGCAAAGAGAAAAGGGGCTTAGACCTGATACTTTATGCAATTCTATCATAAAGGGAAATTTTTCATGACTCACCCACTAGTTATAGCACTAGTGGATGTTAGTAGCCAAAGGAAAAGAAAGCAAAAGCGATTCTTTCTCATACATATCTTCAGTTAAATTAATATATTTAATATGTACTCATTTCATATCTAGTACATGAAATAAAAGTTCTCCAAAAACCTCGTCATAAGTCTTTCCTACGTCAGTAAGTTGTCGTCACCCTCCATGATTTCCATAATCATAAGTCCTCTCAATACGAAGATAGTGTCCATAGTAAGTACTTGCTTGGTAACACTACTTAAAAACAATATGGGGTTTGTTCAATAAATGTAAGACTAGGAGTTTGAAAGTAGTTTGATGAAGTAGTTTGTTTGGCTTAAAGAAATGGAATGAGTGACCAAAAATAATATACAATTAAAAATAATTTAATTATATTTTTGGTCCAAAATCATAGGAATTCTAATGGGCTAATATAAACATCTACTATAAACACAATTTATCTTTAAATTGTGAGGGCCTGAATCTAACTTAGGAAGACCCTTTAGTATGCAAGGTGATTTTTAGGTTTTGATGACCAACCTTATCTTCAACCTCACAAATCTCTATAATTGTGTCTCCCAACCCAACCCAACCGACCTCCAAACCTCCTCCAACCTTTAGTTGCAGTAAAATGAGAGACACATGGAAGAGAAGGTTAATCATTAGGTCAAGGGCAAGACAACAGAAAAGAAAAATGAAAAAGAAGCAAAGGAAGGTAAGTGTGTAAGCTGAGGGCAATTTTTGGAGAGTTTTATCCTCTCTTATTTCCAGTTTTCAAACCCAGTTGCAGGACTGTGTTTGTTTCTATGAGATTTATCTCCTTCCAGAGCTTGGGCAAAAGTATGCTCCTACAAGTAGCTCAACAAACAAAACATCATCTCCTTTTTTCAACAACTTGATGATGCGGAGCAATACTCTTATCAAACAAGACTTAAATCAACTAGCAATTAAAACTACATTGGTTCTAGTGTTATGAATGGCGCACGCCATGCGCAAGCCGTGGTGCATGGTCCTCGCCATAAGCCACCCCTGAAGCAGCATATTCCAAAAGGTGCGCATTTTTTCGCACCAGTTGTGGAGCCACGCGACACATGGTCCTCACCATGAAAGGCGTGCAATATTAAAGATTGACTATAATTTTAAGTTTTTTATTTATTTATTCTAGAAGAAAGCCAAAAGACCTTTCAAGCCTATGTGAGTCATAAAATGAAGGAAAGTAAAATAGAAATCACAAATAGGCATGCAATAATTTACATGCACCACATACTTTTGTATTCTGAGCATTCCAGCCACACAAAAAAGGACAGCCACCAACCCATGAGGTATATTATTAGAATTTACTTCTTATAATCTTTTTTTTTTCTTTTCACGATATTTCAAAGCAACATGCTGCCAAAATTTCATTAATTTATATATGATATAATAGTTTAATGAAGGAAATTATTTTCATAAGTCGCGCATCATGGCTCCAAAAGAGGATTGTTCCATCGTGCGCCATACATCATTAATAACATTGTTTGGTTCACTAAATCGTTATCTTCTAATCTCAACCTATGTTCTAATACTCTTTCCCAAAGTTTCATTTGATCGCTCGTAATTTTAATAATTCTAAATGTATTACATGTCGAAATATTACCTTTGTTTTCATAAGTAGGTGTTATAGCATTTTCATTCACTCTTCAAGTATCTTGTTAGTTTTCAACTTTTGGTTGGAGATTAGTCAATGATAACGGTGATTTATATTTAGTTTTGTACTGCTTTAATGTATTACTTTCACTTTAGTTGTTCTCGTTTATTTCATATTTACCTTATTTGTCAGTTTTCATGTTATTTTCAAGTGTTTTTCATGTTTTTATTAACTATTAGAGGGTCAAAGAAAAGAAAACGAAGCAAAAGGAGTTCATTTAGGTGAAATTGTCATCTTAGGTGAAAATGAAGCAAAATGTGGCCTTTCCACCTTAAGTTTCACCCACTTCAACATAGTAATTTAAGATTTTAACATCCTTAGATATCTCGGCTGAAGCTTGGGTCTTCCCAAGATTTGTAGAGGACTTCTCAAGCTTTCAAAAATGGGCTTACTAGCGCAAGTCGGAGTTTGTTCGAGCAGTCAAAAGGCTTCTGGAAGTTTGAGCGGTTGTTCAATTGCACAAAGTCGAATTTCGCGTGTTTCCTTACTTATTTTGATTGGGAACCTTTATCAAAAGGCTTGTAAAATTAAAACAAAGATACATATGTTATTTTCTAAATCTAGAGAGTTTGGCCAACAAGAACGAAGATCAATCAAGAGATCACCAAGACAAATAATTGTGCAACATATTTCTACTTCTTATGAAATTAAATATATTTTATTCAATTGTTCTTACTTGTTCCATAGCTACGAGCGGCTAGAAACTCTAATTTAGGGATTAGGGTGTAGCCAGTTTAATTGATTTGATGAATGCTTGATGGAATGCTATTGAAAAATTGTTGCTTCCTTGATTAAGTCTCAATGATGGCTAGGGTAGAGATTTTTGTAGTTTGTTTTTAGGGTTTGATGAACTATTGAGAAATATTCATTGATTCTAGAATCTAATCATTGAACATTGTTAGGTCATTCACAAAAGATAATCATGAAGCTTATATTCATCTAAATGTCTTAGTTTGACCAAAACACAACTCAAGAGATTGATCATTGATTGGATTTGGGTAAATTAGTACTTGAAAGTTCCTCAAGAGAGGGCTTGCATATTTAAATGTGGAATTGCTTGCATCATCATTCTATAGTTCACGTCACTTTTGCATTCAAATCGCTATAACATGGTGAACCCTAGTTCCTTAGTCTCTCTAATTCAAAACAAATTTGTATTTACTTTGCTTTATTTACATATCTGGTCACTCATATCAGAATTACAAATCACATTCGCACTTATTATATTTAGCTTGAACATTAGGGCACAATAATTTCATTGATCGACAAAACAATTCATGTGGATAGGACATCCGTATTTCATATCACTGCATTATTTGATGATTGTGCTTGAATCGATCAACACTATCAACCACTTTTAAGAGAATGTTGTTCGATCCGATTGTTTTTCCCACATCTAATTCAAAACTTCTTGTACCTGACATATCATAATATGTCTTACAAATATATGGTTCCTCCAAGCGACCTCCACGGCTTCCATAATGTAAGTCGTCAAACACTCTTTCTATCTTTCCTTAATATACTCGTTGTTTATCAATGCTAGATTATCCTCTCTCTCGATGCACTTGGCACAATTAATATAGCTAATCTTTTATTCCTTACCTTGGCAACTCTCTACATCTCTTTATCCAACTTCATTTTTTTTAACTTCTAATATAACTTCATTATATGCTTTGTACAAAGCTCCCCAACTACATTCATGGTGCATTTTTTGTCATCTTCTATTTTTCATATGTGTTTTCAATGGTACCCTTACTTCCTATAATAATCTCTTTTCTCCTCAATGACATTAAGCATATTCTCATTCAACTGCCAAGTTTCTATATCTCTATATGATCAAATCTTATATAACCTCCTAATGCAAGTTGTCATTTATGCCTACATGATACTAGTGTCCTCAAGTAAATTCCATCTAGCTTCCTTAAAAATCATCTACCTATAATCAATTTGGTTCTTCTATTAAGATCCACTGTCTAATCCTAGGTTCTTTGTTTCCTTTTTTTCTATAAATTTTCTTAAGGTGAATATCTATAATTAATAACATATATCTTGTCGCTGAACACCAAACTAGGACAACTTTACAATACTTCATGTCTATTTTGTCTTCCATTTGTGTGAGGATATATTCTATTTGACTAGTATTAAACCACTTCCAAATGTAAGTGTGTGCCTTGTATGCTAAAGTAAGTGTTTACTAAGTACAAATAATATGATGTTCAAAATTCTAAAAGTCTCTCCCACCTCATTTCTATCTCAATACCCAAAATTCTCATGAGTCATGCACTCTATCAAAACCTTGTTTATCCTTCCTACGTGTCCATTTAAATCACCCCAATAAATATCTTCTCTCCAATGGATACCCCTCGAACCACTTTACCTAAATCCTCCCAAAATTGTCTTTTACTTGCTTCATCTAGTCCAACTTGTGGTGCACTATTACTCAAGAAAAAAATTCCAAAGGTAAAATTAGATGACTTTAACAAGGGGAAAAAAAAAATATATATATATATATATACACATATAATCAATATGTTATTGAATGTCTCTCGGCGTGCATAACCATCAACAAACTTGGACATGACATCATTGTCTCATGCACAGCGTTGACAGTAATATTTGTTATAATAGCATTAATTGACATTGAGGAGATAAGAAGAATTGCTATCACACCAACAAACTGCTTTTAAACACTCATATCTTTTACAATTTCATCCATCATTACAGACAATCATACTTTTAAACCCCCTGCAGACATAGGTTACCCAAACAAACACTCAGTTCACTACAGCCATGTCAATGCCTCAACAAACTCTTCTCAAGGCTCTACATACAAACACTCAATTCTATATAGACATACCGAACAAGCACTTACATACACAGTTAATAGTTAATATAGGTTAACTTGAAATTTACCTTCTTTTTTGACTTGCCTCTATTTTGTAGCTCAAACATCTTTGGAGAAACGCAGGCTGCATCAGGTACATGCCAAGTTAGAAACACTTTAATACTTTCAGCAATATAAAAATTCAAACAATCATATTTGAAGGGCTAAGCTCAAGGAAATGAACAGGATTAGATGTTCAAACTGTAGCATTTTTCATCTAGGCAGACCAGAGCAGACCAAATTATATTAAACACATTACATTTCTCTCGGCGCGGCGCTGAAGAATGTTGTAGAGCTCTACAGGCTTACAATACACAGAAAGGCTCTCCTCGGCGGCAACTTCCTCTTCTGCGGACAAACGCACCCGAGAATCCTGCCGGCACATCTGATCGGAGCTTCTAGAACACCTGCAATCAAGAATTCATGATCAACAAATATACGAACAACAGCTACAAAATTCAAATCAAAAGAATCGCAGGAGCAACAAAAATTGGAAACGTACGAGGTCTGGCGAGCAACTAAGGGGATGCCTGGCATTTTATCATAGCTATCTGAATTGGTGAATAGGTTGAAATCTTTAGCCAGCGAATCGAAGCTCGGTTCTCAAATCTGAGAGCGACGAGAGAGGAAGAGGAAAAGGAAAAATGTAGGTGAGAGAAGAAGAGAATCCTAAAAGTGACCCGAATTGGGGAGATGTACAGTAGAGTAGAGTGTCAGAATGGTAGGGTCCGACACACATATCCAAGCTTATCGGGTCGATGTCGTCGAGGCAGCCACGGAAGCTCCTCTGTGTAATAAAGTACTTTTCCTTCGATTTTTGCAGCTGACAAGTGACGGCCAAGTCGGTACTGGGGTA
>JAYMSZ010001395.1:0-14490 GCA_036897665.1 Pelargonium citronellum | reverse complement strand
GAGAGAAAAATGTCTACAGATATTTCTAATAGACGTTAAATAGAGATACCAAACAAGGCCTAATTAGGTACAAAAAGTGTATTTTACACAATAGTTATCATAATTTCCCTTAATATTATTACTGTTATTGAGCATTAAAAAAATTGTTATTGAAGAATCCCTGTAATTATTGTTGGTTGAAAAAAAAAACATGTTGTTCCATTTTTGTGTCACAAATTCCAAGACAAGTGAAGCTTTTCTGTACACTTGGCTTTCAGCCAAAGAAGCTAATAAATCATAAAAGGTGGTAGATGGAGTAGATCATCTTTTCATGTTGTTCTTGTCCCTTTACCAATTCTCTTTATGCTTTGCCCATTGATTTCCTTCTTTTCTTTTTCATATCAAACACTTTTATGTTTTCACAATCCTTTTTCTTCTTGATGTTTCTTGAGTTTTTCTCTGCAGATTTTCATGTCAAGTCCATGTCAACCAACCTTATGTTGTTTATATTGTAAGTAACTTTATGGAGTGACAATGGAATGTTACTATCTCCTAATTAATGAACCCACATGGCTTCCATTTCATCCACTCATATCATTTACGTTCATCACAATTAAAACATATTCTCAACCATCGCAGGTTCGACCAAGCGGTTTAAACGCTTCTGATTTCCTTAAAGATATCAGGTTTGAATCTCCCTGCATGTGGTATAGGGTGCGTTATTTGAGTTTACAGGGGAGAGATACTCATGTTGTGTAGCTCAACTGATAAAGAAAAAACACATTCTCAAGAATCAATAATGCTTCAAACAAAAATTTATTAAGTTCTAAGGATTATTTGCAGTAAAAGGATCTTAAAATCTCATCACCATCTCATTGTCTGTATCAGTTTTGGTTGGCATATAGAACTAGCAATCATATTTCACTATCACAAGCCAAAACCATGATTTGAATTTTCCATCATTTTTCCTTAGGAAACAAACATGGTTATATCAGGATAAGGTCATGTTTATTGCAATAGTAAAACAAAGTAGTTAGGTCTAACCTGGCCATGCTCCAATATTTTAATACAAATTGTGGTTTTGCTTGATTATAAAAAAATACATTTACAGCAAAGACCACCAGACAGCATGACCAGATTTGAAGATTATAAAGAACAAAAAATGCCATATTTCTTTTACACATTCCTCACCTCCATGTGCACTTCACTACTGCTTCCATTAGATTCCAAGCACTCCCTACAAAATCATAAACAAATCAAAATAGATCAGAATCACATGTTCAAGCATTTCCAAGATATACCCATTATTCTTCTGTAGAATAACCTATTCATGGTGGTAAATTCATGATCTGCAGAAAATAAAGAAAACCCATTTTTTACATGTTAGTTTTGAACCAAAACATAACCCAGTTGACTTTTCTATTGTCATCCTACAATTTTGATCATGGTTCACAGAAATGAACTAGCTCACAATCTGATAGAATATAAACACAATAAGCTACTTATTAGTGGTGGCCACAAAAAAATGAGTTATGGCCTAATAAAACAGACATGATAATGTACAATTGATAGATAAGGAGCTAACAAATCCCATGGGATATGGTTGGTTGGTCCATCAAATGGGGCAGAATGGTGAAGGGGAGGTTCAGTAAAAAGTAATCAAGAAGGAAGAAAATAAACAAGACATAAATAAAACCAAAAACCCATCAGCATCAGCATCTCACAATCAGCAACTATGCCATTACAGTAATAGAAAATAAAAAACAGAAAAAAGGAGGTCTCGGATCCAGATCTTCTGCTTTTGTTCTATAAACAAAACATGGGGTTCCCCCCTCAACAATCCCAAAACGGATCAACCGTTCTCAGTTCTCAGCAATGCCTGTAACTCTAAGGAACCTCTTTGTCTCTCCCAACATTTTCTCCTTTGCCTTAATTCTCTCCATAAACACTCTTCTCTTCTTTTCTTGTTTCTCTATTGATGAGCAGAGCCAAGCTCTTTTAGCATGGAAGTCAAGTTTAAACAGCTCCTCCGATGCACTGAGCTCGTGGAACCCTTCAGACCCATCTCCATGCAATTGGACTGGGATCCATTGCAACTCAAACGGCCAAGTGGTGGAGATAAGCTTGAAGGCAGTAGATTTGCAAGGTCCATTGCCATCAATTTGTCTCTCTCTCAAGTCCTTGAAGTCCCTTGTTCTGTCATCAACCAATATTACAGGCTCAATTCCGAAAGAACTTGGGGAGTGCCATCAGCTCGTGTTCATTGATTTTAGCGACAATTCTCTCTCAGGAGCAATCCCCGATGAAATCTGCAGGCTAAGCAACCTGAAAAGCATTTCTCTTCAAACCAACTATCTTGAAGGTGAAATTCCTTCAGACATTGGGAACCTTTCTAGTCTTGTCTATCTGACACTCTACGACAATCAACTAAGTGGAGAAATTCCAAAGAGCATCGGGAAATTGAGCAGGCTTGAAGTTTTCAGAGCAGGAGGCAATAAGAATCTCAAAGGCGAGCTGCCTTTTGAGATCGGGAACTGCACCAACTTGGTCATGTTAGGTCTCGCAGAAACCAGCATTTCCGGAAGCCTTCCTTCATCAATTGGTATGCTGAAAAGAATTCAAACCATCTCCATATACACATCATTATTATCAGGCCCTATCCCAGAAGAGATTGGAAACTGCAGTGAGTTGCAGAACCTGTACCTGTATCAGAATTCCATCTCTGGTCCAATCCCAAGAAGAATTGGAGAGCTCAAGAAGCTTCAGAGTCTATTGTTGTGGCAGAACAGCATGGTAGGAACTATCCCAGACGAGGTAGGAAGCTGCAGCGAGCTCATAGTCATGGATTTCTCAGAAAATCTCCTCACAGGCAGCATACCAAGAAGCTTCGGGAATCTTCAAAAGCTTCAAGAGCTACAGTTGAGTGTCAATCAGTTATCAGGTACCATGATTTCTGAAATCTCAAACTGTAGTGCTCTTACTCATCTGGAGATTGACAACAATGATATATCGGGCGAGATTCCAGTTCTTATTGGCAATCTCAAGAGCTTGACCATATTCTTTGCCTGGAAGAATAGGCTAACGGGCAATATTCCCGAGAGCCTTTCTGAGTGCCAGGAACTTCAGGCTCTTGATCTCTCGTACAACAACTTGTTTGGTTCGATACCAAAACAGATTTTTGGTCTAACCAACCTCACCAAGCTGCTGCTACTTTCCAACAATTTATCTGGCTTTATACCGCCTGATATAGGAAACTGCACAAGTTTGTACAGGTTCCGGGTGAATGACAACAGGTTGTCGGGCACTATTCCATCAGAGATTGGAAGCATGAAGTCTCTGAATTTTCTTGATATGGGCAACAACCATCTTTTGGGAGCTATTCCTCCATCAATATCCGGATGTGGCAATCTTGAGTTTCTTGACCTCCATGCAAATGGGCTCACAGGTTCTGTTCCTGAAACACTTCCTAGAAGCTTACAATTCATCGACATCTCGGACAACAGCCTGACAGGTTCACTGACTCATACAATAGGGTCATTAACCGAGTTAACCAAACTCAACTTGGGGAAGAATCAACTATCCGGCAGAATTCCAGTTGATATACTGTCTTGCAGCAAGCTGCAATTGTTGGACCTAGGGAACAATGGCTTCTCTGGTGAAATTCCAAAAGAACTGGGTCAAATTCCAGCTCTTGAAATTTCTCTCAATCTTAGCAGTAATCAACTTTCTGGTGAGATCCCATCCCAATTTGCCGGTCTAAGTAAGCTAGCTGTTCTTGACCTCTCCCACAACAAACTCACAGGAAATTTGAATACCCTCGCAAACCTTCAGAACCTTGTATCACTCAATATCTCCCACAATGATTTCGCTGGTGCATTGCCAAACACTCCCTTCTTCCGAAAACTCCCTCTTAGCGATCTAGCAGAAAACAAAGGCCTCTACATCTCTGGTGGGATGGTGACTCCAGCTGATGGGATCACAACGGGGCGCTATAGATCAGCAATGAAGCTAGTCATGTCCATCATGATCAGTGTCAGTGCAATACTTGTGCTGCTTGCAGTCTATGTCCTGATCCGCACCCGTGCGGCCAGCAGCAAGCTCATGGAAGATGAAACTTGGGAAATGACTCTGTATCAGAAGCTCGATTTTTCCATTGACGACATTGTCAGAAACCTAACATCTTCTAATGTCATAGGAACAGGAAGCTCTGGAGTTGTATACAGGGTAATCATTCCAAATGGGGAGACACTAGCAGTGAAGAAGATGTGGTCATCCAAAGAATCAGGAGCATTCAATAGTGAAATCCAGACACTTGGTTCAATTCGTCACAAGAACATAGTACGGCTTCTGGGTTGGGCCTCCAACCAGAACCTCAAGCTATTATTCTATGATTACCTCCATAACGGGAGCTTGAGCTCACTCCTTCATGGTGCTGGTAAGGGAGGAGCAGGGTGGGAAATGAGATACAATGTTATTCTGGGAGTGGCACATGCACTTTCCTATCTACATCATGACTGTGTCCCTGCAATTTTACATGGAGATGTGAAAGCCATGAACGTTCTGTTGGGTCCAAGATATGAAGCTTACCTAGCTGACTTTGGGTTGGCTAGAACCGTAAATACCAATAGTGGTGATGATAATATCTCAAATCCAAATCAGAGAAGTCAACTAGCTGGTTCTTATGGGTACATGGCACCTGGTAATGTTTTGATCTATAGCTTTCATGAGATTATATAAATTTTTACTATTTCATAGCTTCATTTAATTAGATCACTAATTATCAGTTCTTTTGGTATTGCAGAGCATGCATCGATGCAACGCATTACTGATAAAAGCGATGTATACAGTTATGGAGTGGTTATTCTAGAGGTGTTGACAGGAAGGCATCCTCTGGACCCAACTCTGCCAGGGGGTGCACACTTGGTTCAGTGGGTTCGCGATCACTTGGCCAGCAGGCGAGACCCTGTCGACATTCTTGACCCAAAGCTCAGGGGTAGGGCCGACCCTATTATGCATGAAATGTTGCAAACACTAGCTGTTTCATTTCTTTGTGTCAGCACTCGAGCAGCTGATCGTCCTATCATGAAAGATGTTGTGGCAATGCTCAAGGAAATTCGACACGAGGATGCCACAAGGTTAGAGCCTGACATGGTGAAAGGAGGGTTGTCAGCAGTTCGTTCGCCGCCTGCACCACCAACTCCCGCAAGGAATATAATTTCTCAAGAATCATCCAACTGCTCTTTGGCTTTCTCTGATGATTCAACCAAATCATCAGAAAGAAGCCTCTCCTATCCACCACATGCATCATCATGATGCATTCTGTGCATATTCTATCATAAATTCACTAGGGTAGGGCAGAATATTACGCAGGGATTGTTCAGTGTATTTTTCGTTTTCAACTGTAATGTCTACAATATTTAGGGCATAAGTTTCATTTGACATAGAAGTAACTAATGTAGCAAAAAAATAAGAGAAATTTGTGGATTCAGATACTATTGTTTGGACAATTTATTGAAAAGAAAGATATTCTCTCACTAGGAGCCAGACTTCCCAGCAGGGGGGTGCTCACATGGTCCTACTCCTCACATCACGTGTCCATGTGCTGTCTGAGGGAGACTTTCCAGTAATGAAAAATAAAAACTTTTTTCTAAGCATACAACTAATTAGTACGAACCTTGGTTCAGAAGACTGGAATTTCTGGATCAATAGCACATGCAGAGGGAGGACTGCAGGACCATCGTAGCAAAACCACACAGCTCTTCTAAAAACTTTGCTTCATATCCCTTCTCAAGAAAACAAGACATTACATCACGTCATCTGCCACCTCCAGATTAACAGCACACAAACATTGTTTTTAGAATGATATGATGAGTGTAATGCAAGATGTGTCTTGGAGTTGGAGGAACAGTAAAATGTCACATTTTCAAGTTTTCTCTAGCAGCCGTTGATGGTTATGACAGTCATACTCAACTATAGTTCCTAATGGCAACAACAACAGTATGGAAGAAACTCAAGCTTTCATATTTGTGCTATAATAGTAACCAAGTCCCATATATAGATTTTTCTAGAGTGGTTCACATCAATTATGTACAACAAAGCATGCGATTGCACATTTTAGGTACACACAGTAAGAAGACAAGAACAACAATACAAACAACAAAATTTTAATTGAACTGTTTCTTTGTAGTGTATACATAAGGAATTCCATATTCAGTTGATGTAACAAAAGTGTTGATCCCACCAATAGCATTATGAATGGCAACTTGTTGCTTTGTCTAGGAGCTGTATTGCTAAATTAGGCCTTACCCTTATGAAGATGGGAACAGTGCGGCTGACACTATTCAGTGAGACATTCAAGAGCTAAATTCATCAATTTCACTTCTTATAAGTGAAGATGGCTATCTTAGATGTGCTGAACATCTAAAGCGCTAAATTTCAAAGTGAGTATTGGACCATTCTGGACACTCAGATTCTAGCCTTCTTACAATGATACTAGTTACACTTACACCTAAATTACAACATCGGAACTGAAGCCACCAAACGATCCTTCCTTTATTTGTCTCCTAGGGCACATCCCGACCTCTTAGTCATTATCTAAAGAAAGCGTTTTGACCATCCAAGTCTGGACTCTTAATCTTTAGAATCATAATCCTGAAAAAACAAATTTACCGCCTTGTGGACATCAACTTCACCCACTCCCATCTTGTAAAATGCCTAATCCATTATCCATCAAACAAATATGCTCAATAAGTTCTTAGCAAAAATTTGCCTTCATGATAATTGATAAAGGTAACTATAGTTAAGCATTAGCCCAATCTTTCATCCTTTAGCATTCATCTAATTTTCTTTGTTTCACATTAATTTCTAGACATCTGCTCAAACAATCCCTAAGAATGATCTATGAGATTAGAACCTTTGTTATATCATTAAACAAAACCATTCACATTTGGTTTTAGAACCTTGTTACAGTGAAGAAAATCTAGATTCATATGATTGTTATATGGCAGCTAATTACTGAGCTAATCACAATTTCAGCTAAACCCACAAATGTATATACAAATTGAAAGAGAAATCTCACCGGGGTATTGAAGACAGTCTGGTGTGGAGCTGAAACGTGGATTTCAGGCGACAAAATCGTCAACCTTAAACCCTACTTGAAGAAGGGAGCGTGAGTAACAGTGTCCCTGACGCGCGTGAGGGTAATTCTAGTCATGGTTTTGGATTTAAGATTCCACGTTATTTATACATTAATCATAAGATAAGATATTCTAAGGAATTCCACTTTTGACTGTATATACAAAAAGATTTTTCACATTACATATTAACAAATGATGAGAACATAGATCCTCTGCACAAAATCTGCTCACTGATGCACCAAACACATGAATCACATATCATCTCACTCAGATCTCCAGGCATAAAGAAAATGACAAAACTCAGTTTCCTCATTCCCTTGGCTGTTGCTTCTTGCATAACTTGCTGACCCAATTTCTAGTGTTCCTGGTTTGAATATGAACACCCCTTGTCCCGAGGCACTACTACTAAACATCCAGTCATGCACATCCCAAAATATCTGCACTGGCCTGTCATACACCAGCACCGATTCGTTCCCTCTGAATCTCCAATGCAAGTTACTAACCCGAATGACCAACATCCCGTCCACGCTGATCCACATCTCGGGGTCTCCAGGCTCTGACAGGGAGTTTTCTATGATAATGTCATGTTCCTTGTTCACTTCATGTAACATAGTTCTTGTACAAAACATTTTCTTGCCATGCACATTCTCTTTTTTGTGCAGCATTCGCGCTTCCACGAGGGAAGGCCTGCACTTGGCTCTCTTATAGGCCTCAGTCATCATGTCCCCCAGCAAGAGAGAGACCTCCTCATTGGACACAATTGCAACGTAATAGTCCGAGCAAGGCTCGGGGCTGGAGGAGAATTTGGCCTGTCTAAAGTCCCAAAAAACCTCTACCCTTTGCCCGTCTAGCTCGAGGGACTTGAGTCCCTTCTTCCCCCAAAACTGCCAGGGTTTCAGGTCAATCTTGCAGGTGCATGCTGCTTCTTGATTGGGACCATCCATTGTGATGGTGAGGATTTGGTTCATGAGGGCCTTGCTCCATGTTACTGTCACAGTTCTGCACAATTTTGCTACCTTGGCTTGGAACACGCAAATGATCGAATTCTGTGGCGCAGCCTTGTTGCCTGTTGCCTGTTCCTCAGATGAATTCTCTCTGTCTGCAAGCATTGGACTTGGGATGGAAAATCTATCTGCTCCCATTACATTGCTTAACACGTTCTGCACTTAGACAATTCTTGATGAACGACCCTTCTGCCACAAGACATTGTAATCCCCAATCTCCGGAACCCATCTGATGTATATGATAAATTGTGATTCTACAACAATGTGCAACAGATCATGCTCTTGTCGATTCTCTGTCAATCCTTTTAGCAAATCCTATAATATGTAAGGGGAAAAAGAAAGTTTGTTTAGAGGAAATGCATGCTATAGTATAACAGAAATGAAACAAACCAACCAACCAACCTACCTTCCAATGTTGCTAGCTTGCACCAAATGATGGAAATCTGCAAAAATAATGATATGTCAGGAAATGGAAAGAACCCGAAAGAGCATAGGAGGGTATGAGGGGATTGGAATGAAAAAAATGGTATTGGAAATGACACTGACCTGAGGCTGTCAATGAGGTTTTGACCATTCTATTTTTATTTGGTTTTCTATACATAGGTTTGTGTCCATCAACTTTGTGAATACAAGCCAATGCCTTGCTGGTTGTGGCTAACTTTGGCACCCCCAAACAATAACCACATTCTATATGTTCTTGGCAGCCAATTATAGTAAATGGAAGAAAACAATGAAAATTTCTCTGAACCTCGTGCGTCCACATATTTTCTAGAGATTTGATATTAATTTCTTAGAATATCAGTAATGTTTTCCAAATTATATTTCACTCAAGAAACAAGGTAACAATACAGATGTTAATGTTGCAGAATAATATATGCTGGAACCTGTGGAATTTAGATATAATTATATTAACATAAACAAAATGGTACTTACACTAATTAGCATAAACATGCCTTCAATATAGACACTCAAAAAGAAAGACTTCTCAACTTTGTTCTGTAAATAGGAAAAAAAAAATCAAAGATGTGTGTACCATTTCTCACACAATCACTCCCAACTAGCATCCTCAGAAGACCATCAAAGATGTGTGTAACCTGAGACTCCCACACCAATACTCACTGTACAAAATGTTGAAAACGAATAGCGATAAATTCTATTGATGTATTCTGTGAATACTTTCAAGGTAACATGAAGAATTTCCCGCGTGGTGTAGATCGGCTCCTTCTCAGCTCAGGCATTGATGTGTTGCTGCTTTCTTTTGGTTGACGATGTAGACCGTTTGGAAGCTTGCTCTCATATTTCCCAGCGAGTATGGGTTCAACTACTGGCACTGGTACTCTGCAGATGACAAGAAAATGGAAAGTTTACTACCAATGAATTTCAATTCTTTGCACACTTAAGAGGAGAGTTGTAAACAATACCTTGGTTCGAGATTTAGCAAGTTTCTCGAGAAGTTGGGTTGAAACCTTTTCATCTTGGAAGCTCCTTGCAGCAGTGATCCAGCAAGCCCAACCTCATTTTCTGGCTCAGTAGAATCACTCTTTGCCTCCATCTTTTCACCAGCATCCATGTTAGGAAACAATGCTGTTGACACATCCGGCTTCTGAACCCTTCCTGGTAGTTGAGGTTTGGTCTTGACTTTATTCTCAGGCTTGCTTTTCTTAATGCCACCTTGTCTTACGTTAAGAGCTTGCTTGAACTGCTCCTCTTCATTTTCTGTGGTCCCTTTCCTTGAGCTGACCCTCTGCAAGCTAAATAATGCATCGGACGTATTATCCTGCTTTCCCTGCTCGTGTGAAGAACCCGTATTTGCTCTGGTGTAATTATCAGGCTCTGGGATTACTGGCATTGTAACAAGGGATTTGTTTACAGATACCCTCGCAGGAAATGGTACTCTTCCTATTTGTTGGTTGTCATTTGAGTCAACTTTGGCTTTACCTCTGATGAAGGCCCCCCTATCAGTAGATATTGATCGCCTAATTACGGGAGGTGATGAAATTGTGTTTGCAGTACTTGCTACGGTTTCTTCAGCAAGAAAAGGTAACTTAGGAATGGTATCCTTGTCTGCGAATGCAGACGGAAACCTTGATCTCCTTTGTTTACCAGAGGAACAGCTTCTAGCCTGAAAATCCAATTCATGGTCAGATATAGATAAAACATGCATTTCCTTTACCAAGAAGTGTACGGCTATTTGGGAAGGAATCATGTAAACTTGTTACATTGTGTTAAAAAAGCACATTATTTTAAGTTGTTGAGGTGCTTTTGCCTTTTCAATCTAATAATGCATATCACCCCAAGACATATTGGGAAAGGAATGTGATTTTCTTAAGTTTCTACTGATATATATGCATTAATTAACATTGGTATAGGTTTTAAGGTATGTAAGTGTTTTAAAGAAATTTTATACGCAAAAGACAGATAAAGCATCTAGATGGATTCTACAATCCTGGTATGTTGCAATGAATCTGAGAACTTTGAATAATAGCAACTAGCAAGTCATTCTCACGGTGTAGAAATGTAAAACCAACTTTTTGACAATGCCACACCATCTTTATGAAGATTGTATTTCAAAATGTTACCACCCTTTAAACAAAATTTTCATTGGGAGCTATGAGTTACCTCAGAGATTCTGGTATCATCAATCGATCGCTGACATGGTTCTGGCTTCAGGCTAGAACTAGTACCATATTTAGGCATACGAAGAGGCGAAGCAGCTCTTGCCTTTTGGGCATCTGTGGTGTTACGATTATTCCCACCTTTAAATTGTTCTAGTTCAGCTTCCTTCCTCTCCAAAGCCAGTTTAAGAGTCGATATCTAAATAATTGGAAACATTTGATAAGTCTCTATTACAATGAAAATGAGTCAAAAACATAAAATATCATAGGGAGGATATTAAGAGCAAACCTCATCTTTTAGTTCCCGGAGTTCGCCAATCTCTTTATTGGATCGAGCTGCGCCAAGTTCAATGGAAGCAACCCTCTCAGCAAACTTGAGCGTGCTGATGGTCTCCCCAAGAGAATTGAGTTCGGGATTTATATGAACAAACATCAATGTTTTAGCATGCCCACCTAATACAAGATAATATATGATGAGATAGAAAACATTTGAATGGAAGCATTTCTAAGTAGCTTCATGTACTAACCAAATCAGAACATGCACCTAGAAAAATATTACCTAAAGAATCTTGCAACACTTGTGTAAGCTTGCTGTTTCTGTAAGGAATATGTGTACTCTTTTGTTCAAGAGCAGAAATGACATCTCCAAGAGCTGAAAGTGATCTATTGATATGTTGCGCTTCCTTCAGTCTCTCACCGACAGCTTCTGACTTGTCGACTCTCTCACTTCCAGCTAAATCCACTAGATGAAGGCAACCTCTAAGAATGGATCCAGATACCAATTCTTTTCCGTGAACATGAACTGTCAAAACACTGAAGAAAGATTACCAGGCAAGAGCGAATTTGTAGTTAGATTAATATTCAGATTATAGTAATAAACATTTAAGTTCAAACAAATTGAAACTTCTACCTGTGAGAACGACTACTTCGCTCATTTAGAGCTGTGGCTCCCACAGCACGATTTCTTTGGCCAACTCTCATCAGATCAAGAACATCTTGAGTACAAGTAACTCGAACCAGACTTGCATCCGGCACATTAAGACCATTAAGTTGAGAATTGTTTCGTATATCTAATGTGCAAGTAGTTAAGGAAAGGGAGTAGCAATGCAACAAATAACTCTGTCAAATGCTAAAAGCAGAATTTAGGAACACATATAAAGCTATCAAGTGAAAGTAACTCTTAAAAAGATATCTTCTGTTAGATCCGTCACTGACTAATAGATCTCTGACTTGCTCATTGTATATTTCAATCATCTGGACTCCTACTTCATATTTTATGAAGTCCGACCTTGCCTTTGATATTTGAAATAAGTCACGCAAAGCTCTATAGTTTACCCCCCATGTCTCTTCAGATGTTATATCAGGACCACTCTGCGAAAAGAAAAGAAAAGTTCAACCATTGCTGAGATGATATGTTAACAGGTTAAGGTTACTAAAACAAGGTTATTTTTCCATGTATTGTCAAAATTCATCATTATGATACTGAAATTAGAGTCTAAACTGACATCTTAGCAAAATGAAGCATTACCATTGTGTATGTCTTCCCCGAGCCAGTCTGTCCGTATGCAAAAATACAAACATTATAACCATCTAGAACAGACCTGATCAACGGTTGAGTGTCAACATATATTTGATCTGCAAATGGAAATGAATATCGTCAATAGCAGTTTCCAAAGGAACCCACAGAATGAACAAGACCATAATAAAAGGAAAGCTAGGACCTGCCCCAAAAGTCTGGGACTGGAATATAGATTCATTTGATTAGAAAGTCCTAGCAACTAGAAGAGCATACCTTGAGTAACATTGGTTCCAAAAACCTTGTTGAATGAAAAGGCCTTTCTTGCATCCTTTCCTTGTTTAAACGGATTGACAATCATGATACTTCCATTTTCTCCTATATAATCTACAATGGACTGCCCATCTGACTGACCAGGTAAGAAAGGCCTCACTCTACAGTACACCCTGATGGTTCCTGTAAGGAAAAAGAAGTTCAATAAGAATCCATAAAATATATCATTATATATGATTATGAAGTTAGAGTTAACGGTTAACCTTTTAGGTCTTGGACTTGATTGTAAAGAAGGCGGTTCTCTTCTAAAACCTTGTGGTAGGATGAGGATGCTACTTCAAGACCCTTAATGTGATGCTCTGATGCAATATAATGTGTCAGTTTATCCAGATCAAATCTCATTTCACCCACCATCATAATCTCAAAGGTAAATAATATCGCAAGGTTCTCACCAAGTCTTCTGAATTCTTCTTCCCAGCTTGATAGAACTTGTTTGACTTCTAGTTTTGTCCCTTGGAAAATTGATTTTAGCTGTTGAATGTGCATAACAGAGAAAATCAGTATGTTGTTGTAGAACATGAATGTCACATCTTGACTGGAATTAGCGGTGGGCATGGGTAGATATGCTGAAAGCTTCTAATTTGCGAACTTACATGAACTTACATGAATACATCTAAGGTAGTTGCTAATTTGCTATAAGGACATTTTACTTTTCTTATAGTTGCAAAAGAAGATTTGTACATAAATTCTAAAGAAAGCTCAAGAAGCAATACTATAAATGAACTAACATTCACACCTCAAGCTGTCTTTGCTCAACATCAGTCAGTTCAGGATGCCCATCAGAGTGACTAGCATCATCCCGAGTAACCTTGCGATTCCCACCACAAACACAGAATTTGGAAAAATCACTTGATACCGTTCTTGTCCTTTGAGCAAGATATCGGGAAATAGCTTCCATAAATTCAGATTTTGACAGAGAACCAATATCCCCCTTCAATATTTTCTTCAGGAGCACCGAGAGCTGTAGAAATTTCATTGCAGTGAGGATTTGCACTCATAGGAAAATATCACAAAACCAATAACAAAAGAACAGTGAATCTCCAATGTTCTCGATACCTGAGTGCCTTGAGAAACAAGCAACGCCGAGAAATCCTTAACTACCTTACTGAGCAGAGTATCTATAACCTACAGATTTTTCACCAACATAAGCATATATACCAGATGCAATTAACAAAGAAAATGTACTAGTTTGATAGTACATGGATTGCAAATAATTTTTTTCTTTTTCAAATTTGGTAGGAACAAGTATCTAGAAAGAGTCTTACCTACCATTGCATTCAAAGGCAAATCATCCATCACACTGCTCTCTCTGAGGTAAGCCTCTAGAAGCGCAAGGCCAAAGCGATCGAAAAGGTAAGTAAGAGCATTGGCAGTTTTGGATTCTTCATTTGAGACCTCACTAGAAAGATGGAGAAACTCAAGTAGCTGCTCATACTGCGAAGACTCGGAATCATCAAATGAATCATCAGCACTTTCACTACTTCCGAACAAGGAGGAAGGCGAGCCTTTAGGGAAGGATGTGATCTTCACCGTCCCTCCATACCTCCAAACTCCAATCCCACCGGCTTGCTTCCACTCGTAATACCCTTTCAGGCAAAGAATGCAGTCAACAACTTTACTCGACGACCCTCCCTGTTGATTCAAGAAACATTTCAATGAAACAGGCTTGCTTGGATGCCAAGTAAACAAAGTAGAGGATATGAGAAATGTACCTTTTCGAAATCAGAAGCTTCGAAGGTCAAGAGGTGCATGTCTTTGACAGCATCGAGGAAGTTCCTGATGTTCTCAAAGTACTGAATAGCGGACTGGGCAGCGCCTTCAGTGGATTGAACGGCAAGAACAGGATTCTCCACCACCTTGAGGACGGCACCGGGATTGACTTTGTTGAGGACATTGCAGAGAATGAG
>JAYMSZ010001394.1:0-14490 GCA_036897665.1 Pelargonium citronellum | reverse complement strand
CATATATAATTATATCAGTCAATTGATGTATATATATATATATATATGTGGTTTGTCTAGAGACATAGATCGTTTGAGGATTTAATGTACATGAAGCATGGCTGGCCGACCATCTGAGAATGAGAAGCACATGATATTGTGAACCGTTGATGGAGGGTTATCGAAGACCGCCTTGTTGCGAGCTAGCCAAATAAATCACATGGAGACGAAACATTGAGCTGACCACACTAAATTTAGTTTAAATGAATTACTAATATAATCATTGTCATTTTTATCTGTACACAACGTTGTATTCATATTAATTTATATTTAGATGATTTTGCACCTTGATCTAGTGCATTTTATGATTTTCCTAGATAGTAATACTAGATAAAATAATATATATTTTTAACACGTTTGGATCATATGCGCTTCATTCATGTGTCGTTTTCTATCAAAACATAATTGAAATAATGAATTTTGAATAATTTAAAACAAGGAAATGATACAGACTGTATCTTATTGCATGTAAGATACATGTGTCTCACGTGACATGATCTTGACCATTAAAATCAACTGACCCGTTTCTCTAAGACTATTCATATGTTACATGTCTCCTGGTTGAAGCCGACAGCTGAACATTAAAATAGTTATATGTCACACATGTAAAATACATGCAATAAGACTACATGCCACTATCCGCATCCTTTAAAATAAGTTTGTTTTGACTAAAGATAACTATGTGTCAAACATGTTTAGTATGCTATATTCATCCAAAACTCCCACTAAAAATAAATTCACGAATCAAACTTAATACACTTCTTAGTTGAGAGATTATTAAAAAATGGGTTTAATACTTTGGTCACCCTCATTTATTGAAAACTGACCAACAAGGTCCTCCATCTAAAAAAAAGTCATAGCAGTCCCCCACCTAAAAAAAAATTAGTCACAGCAGCCCTACCGTTAGTTTGACTTAACGGTTCCGTTAGTTTGGTGATGTGGTGCTTACGTAGCGATTTAATTTATATTAATTAATTAAATAATTTCACATGTGGTGTTGATGTGGCATTTAAATAAAAATTAATATTTATTTTAAATTAAAATAGACACATGTCGCGTAATCATTGGTCCAAAATTAATTAAATGATATACGTTTACAAATTTACCTTTCAATCTTTTTATTTATTTTATTTTTACCTTCTTCTTCCTATTGCTCTCACAACCACCACGAACAAGTTTCAGTTCCAATAGGTGGCGGCGGCTAGAGAGGCTGAGGTTCAAAATCTGTTCGAAACTCAGGAACCTACTTTCAGTTCGACAAGAAGGTGTGTTGTTTGTGTATTTTATTGTGGAGAGTTTTGGCTTTTATAGCTAAGACGATTAGTGTTTTTTTTCTTCTTTCTTTCTGGTTGACACTAGGCAGAGAGGTTTGGGTAAGGATTGTTTCTTGTGTTCATTCGGTTCTAAAAGTTTTCTTTATGTTATTAGTTTTAACATTACAATTCTTCATTGCTCTCTTTTTTCTTTTGAGGAATTTTATAGTTGTTAGGTTATTGGTTCTTATATTTTAATTATGCAGCTCCTCAACTCAAGACAGCTCCTTGAGCTTTCCAGAGAAAGACGAAGAAGATGGTGGCGAATTCGGTTGCCACGCCGGACTATGGACCGTTGAAGGAGCTGTTTAGGCACCACATTGAGTCATTTAATCTTTTATTTTATGCTGTTCATATATCTGTAGCTCAACAAGTTTAAATGTTATGTTTGTGGTTGTTGTGAGAGCAAGAGGAAGAAGAAGGTAAAAATGAAATAAATAAAAAGATTTAAGGGTAAATTTGTAAATTTATATTATTTAATTAGTTCTTGACCAATGATTACGCAACACGTGTCTATTTTAATTTAAAATTAATATTAATTTTTGTTCAAATGCCGCGTCAGAGCCACCTGTAAAATTATTTAATTAATTAATATAAATTAAATCACCACGTAGGCACCACATCACCAAACTAACGGAACCGTTAGGTCAAACTAACGGTAGGACTGTCATGACCAATTTTTCATTAGATGAAGGACTGCTGCGGCTTTTATTTTAGATAAAGCCAAGAGGACTTAGCTGGTCAGTTTCCAATAAGTGGGGCGCCACATCACCAAACTGACAATGTTCCTCAAATAAAATTATATGAATAAAAAGATTACCACCGCTGTACTTTTAATAACAAAATTACGAGTTTTTGAAATTTAAGTAGTGTGAAAGAGTAATGAATGTGAATGAGAATCGCATTCCATCCGTTTTAAGTGAGTCAAATTGTTAAAAGCATGGGAATCGGAATTAGTAGTTTTCAACCCAAACACCTTGACTAAGAATCTCATTCTTATTCTCAAACCAAAATTCATAATCCAAACACCACCTAAATAATCATAGACAAAAGGAAAAACGTTTTGGCCAGTTAATTACGACACTAATTCGAGTCGTGGAGTTGGAAATTCTACGAGAAAGTTTAACGTTAGCCCTGCCAATTTTAGATTCAATTCGACACAGGTGTAAACACCCATAATGATGTAGCCACAGTACAGTCAATGAACATCTCACTCTGCATAATATAAAATAGTCTACAAAGATTATGCTTATGGTGTCATCTTGTTTCACTGCTTACAAGCATTTCTTGAAAACAATATAAAACACGGAAATGTGGACAATTCAGAGCGAGAAACAAAAGAGCAACAGTGGCCCAATTATTGGGAGCGAGCATATATCATTACCAAAATCATCTGCCAATCATTCCAAAGGACACGCCTTCTCAAATGCTTGCTGCTCTTTGCGGCACAAATCAAACTCGTTTGTACGGTAATACATACAATTGGCATAGGTATCCATTTCACTTGTGCACTTCTGATGAAGATCTTTCAATCTGCAAGATCATGTCAAAATGTTAAGAACGTGAAAACAGATTAACATTACACAGCATTGCAGTCTATAACCTTATTATAATCAAAGTGTCGCAAGAAGACGAGTAACTGATGCATCAAAAACGGGATGATAAGCCTCCACTTTCTCTCTCATTCCCTTTTCCTTAATAAATTCATTAGATCATTATGATTTCAAAGCTCATCTTCGTATTAATTTAGGCAGCATTAGTTAAAACTTAGTTGGAATGGCAATGGGAATCTCATTCCCATTCCGATTCTTGATTCCCATTCCTGGACAGAAATTCTAATCCATACACTACCTTAATTCAATGGGAGTAATGCTACGTTTGGATCGTTCATGCCTTACCAATCACGATTCTAACTAACATTTAACAGAGGTCTCTTCGAGTTCAAAAGAAAAAAAAAACAGAGATCTCTTCGGACCAACTGAAAGAAGAAAAGGAAAAGTCATTTACTGATATGTTTGGATTTTGTAGCTTTACCATCCCAGCAGGAGCCCTCAATCAAACCTTGCTTGTTCTTATTCTCGTAAAGGCTCCTAAAGGAACAGAAAGAATTTCCCAACCAAGACCAACAAGTCTAAAATATACAGCTATAATACTTTGTTTGGGTGTTCAAAGGGAAGGGATAACTGAAACCATGCACTTGCTGGGGAGGTTTGAAAAATAGAAGGTAAAGGAGAGTGACTTAATGAGAAAAAGGCCAGTGAGAACTTTTCCCTTCTTAAAAGAGTTTCCAAGCAAATGTGGAAGGGAATCTACCTGTTCGTCCTCCTACATTTGAATAAAGACTAAGACAACATCCACTTTTGAACATAATCAAACCCTATATTCCAAACATTAAAGTATCTAACAGTACAGTTTCATACCGGGGAATTCCACTCGCAAATCATGCTAGTGCAACTAAAAAAATGAACCATTGAAGTTCCACCAAATTTTATTGTGTCAATGAATGAAATATCAAGAGGGAAACAGAGAAAGGACGAAAAAGAAAAGAAAAAAAAAACAAATCCAATATAGCACTACTCATCTTTAGTGTGTAGGGACATAGCCTTCAGAAAATCTATTTTATACGTTGCACCTCTCTCTCGAAAGGGTTTTGGAAGTAACTGCCTATAATATATAATTTGTAAAACCATTCGACTGCTATCATAGAAGTTCTTTTCAGATAGCAAGATTTTGATATCTGTTGGCCAATAAATTCTAAGAGTCCATACTTAACAAAGGAAACGCCATACAAAGCACCTCCTAACAAGTAACCAAAGAAAGTAACTGAAGAAAATTTCAAAGAACAACAACAATAATAAGTCAAGGAAACTGGCATTCCTATAAGCTGTGAATCAATAATGATGGTGCCATGAAAAAATAAAGACAAAGGAGAAGTAGAAAGATATAACATAGGAAAAGGAACCTGATTAAATTTCTAGCTGAAATCTGATCTACTTAAAGTAGCTGGATTAAATTTGAATAGCAGTGATGATGAGCATTCATTATAGGTAATTTACATATATGCCTCGATTTTAATGTAAGCAGCTTAGTGACCCCGTGAGGCAAATTGAGAAAATTTGGTTAGAACAAAAAAAACAACAGAGTAAAAAAGCATAAGTTAACTTATAAAAGTAGTACAAAAGGACATAATAGTGCATGACTTAATGGATGAGATCGCATTAGAGGACGGAGAGGAGGAAGAAAATACAAGTAGAAAATGATCACGAGTTTTACTAAATGATTCATGTAGACAACCCCAGTGTTATTTTGAAAACTGCTTGATTGTTGTTTAATCCACAAATGGTTGTTCATAAATATCCTACTGAATTCTCTCTAACACATACGGATTATGAACGCCAAACAACTAACTTTGATGGAAGTAAGTTAGATAAACTGCTTGTGTGTGGGTGTTTCAAATTAGCCCATCAACTAAGACAAATAAACAATCACATTTCCTTATTATGTTTTTAATTTTGAAGACAACAAAACCACCCAACACACTGCCACAAGTTATATTATATACCCATGAACCCAAGATATTGAAAGTAATGTCCTGTCTTTTCCATTCTAGAAATTGAAAAAAAAAACTAGAAAAGGTAGAAAATTTTGCACTTCATAGGATGAGTGGATAGGAAGCATGTTTCTTATCAATATTATATTCAAGATGTCACTCAATTAATGGCGTAGTACTCCCTCCGTCCCAAAATGAGTGTCATTTTTTCTTCTATTGTGAAAAATTATGGATAAATAAGTTAGAGTTGTACTTTCGCCTTTGTACTTGCATCTCTTATTATAACAAACTCAAGGGTTCTAACTATTTTAAGAATATTCTTGGTAATTCATACATAACTAACTAACAGAAAAGAAAAGTAAATACTCATTTTGGGAAGAGAGAGTAACTAATATCCTCTAGCCATTTAATATTTATTTTGCATATGAGTTTCTTACCTCTTCTAGTTTCTCTCTAAAATTGTTAGCTCTTCAAAATCTCTAAAGTCCTACATATATCAACTGAGAGTAAATGAAAATTGAAACATAAGTTATGATCAATGTGGCTGCCATACACATATCCTAGGCAAAAATCGACAGAGAAGCTGATTATTTTGTCACCCTTGTACATCATTAAGAATTGACTCACTCCTTCCACAAACATGCCATTCCAATCAATTGTGATTCATGAACTGGTTTGTATGAATAAACAACAAATAAAGCATATACAATCTGTATAAAATGCATTATTATGAAGTAGTTGAAATCAATTTTTCCAAAACGTATCAAGACCAAAACTGATCGCATTAAAGCAATTACAGAAGAAGAAACCATCACACAACAAAGGCAATGCAACACTTTGATTCTAAGACGATTTAAATTACCTTCACAACTATTTCTTCATAACTACACAAATATTTAGAGCCAATTCAACACTTTCATCCTAAGATGTCAAATTGACTCTAATTTTCAACTCGATGCTAATCTAATAATTCTATGGCAGAATCAATTTTGTATTTGTGACGAAAGCCAGTTAGCCAATTCTCAAATTCAACTCAAGCCCCTAAACAATACAACAAATCAACATCAGAGCCAATTGTAGATCACAATAATAAAGCATATCCTCCAATTTCATCAATTTTCCAGCATTTTCTCATCAACTAACCGGAGAAAAATATTCTACACAGCTCCATATTAGAAAACAAGCCACCGACCAGGAATTTCAAAGCATAACAAAAAAAAAAACGCAATAACAAAAAGTTGAAGAGAAATGCTCACAGATTGAGGACGCAACGCGTGACCTGCTGGCCCTTATCGAGACATTTCTCTGGATTTTGATCCTTCTTCTTGCACTTGAGGAACTCCACATTCTCTCCAAAGCACCTCGACCCGATGTGCTTCGACGAAGCCATCAGCACCGCCGATGTCGGGATCGGATTTCCGGTAGCATCTGTATTCTTCGACATCTCAAATTTTCAATTCTGCAGAAAAATTGAGTCCGTTTCAGTTCAACACCACGTTCGATTCGAACAGAACCGGTAATTTTCAGTGTTGATTGAGCTTTTTCTCAAGACTCAACTGAGAGAGAAGCAGATTTAGATTGTGTCGTTACTTGTTAGGGCATCGAGTTCTGAGAGTTGGGGAAGATGAGATAGGATGGGCCTGGGCCTGACCTCTAAACTTTATGGCTTCATAGAGGCCCATGAAAGGGGTGGTCAAATGGGCCTTGTGATTTATATAAGCCCAAGTATATTTATTTTTTTGGAAAAATGTCAAAGAAAAGGGCCGATTTAGTCCATAAACTATCAATCGAGTCCAAAGGTTATCAAATTGTCTCAATTTAGTCTGAATGTCTTCATAAACCATGTCAAATCAGGACATTCCGTCAAATAAAATATTACATGTAAGCAAGAATGAACAGATTTCGCCCATAGATTTGATGGAGTGTCTTGATTTGACACGATTTATGGTAATATTTAGACTAAATTAACTCGTTTGATAGTTGTTAAATCTTTTTCCTTTATTTTTAGTTTTAATTTAATCCTCATACGCAAACTCACGAATGCACCTTTCCAAACTAATCATCACGTAAAGCCTTTTGAGCTGGGATCGAAACGCAGACTCCTCCTTTAATTTTTGGTTCGTTGAGAAACAAACCGGAAAACGTTTGGCTTCTTTTCGGCTCCCGCGAAAACCCAATCTTGAAGAATACCAAACCCATCACTCTGTTTCTTAGAAACACTCTGTTTCACTTGTCAAGTTTCAGAAACAATCCCTTGCCTTGCCTTCACCACCCAACCTCTCCCTCCATTTCCATATTCTCTTCCCAAGCAAAGCATCGTCTTTTCTTCTATATCACCATCATAATCGTCATGTCCCATCTCCAACATCACCTGCTCCCTGTTTCAGCCCGAAATCTATCCTCACATCTCTGTTTTTCTGTCTTTTAACCCCAAAATGGCATCTGAAGAAGCTCCCGCAATGGCCGCCGCCTCCGCGGCACCTCCTCCTGCTCCGGTGACTCTCTGCAAGTACTCGAAAAGGGTAGTCTTGAAAACTATACTGGAGCGCGGGGATGGCGGGTCTGGATTGATTGGTCAGAGGGTTGTGGTTGGGGGCTGGGTCAAGTCTTCCAAGGAAGTGAGGAAAGAGCGCACGCCGCCGCCTCCGGCCGGCGAGGCGACGGTGGCGCATGTGCCGAAGGATGTGACCTGCGTGGAGATTCTTCAGTCTCGGATACCGTTTTTTCGGACGATTGTTCGAGTATTGGGTGGAAGCAACTACCCGATTCGCGAGAAGTTGGAGTCTGTGATTCAGAAGCTGCCAACATCTTCAGTTGCAACTCTGCAAATCAGTGATGGGTCTTGTGTTCCAAGTCTTCAGGTACATGATTCTAATGCATGAATGTGGTGCTTCACTCGATGCCTACCAGGTGTTTGATAAAATGTTGCTATGAGGATTTCAATTAACTGGACAATTATTTTGGGATAGACTGAGTATCTTTTTGTAGTTTGGTTTAAGATGGAAAAAGAAAAGTCCTAACTTGAATGGTTGAGACCCTTGGATTAAAGACCAGATGTAATTATGTAATTTTTTTTTCTTCTTTGGATGTGTTTCAAATCTTTTCAGGTTGTTGTGGACTCCTCTATAGCTCCTCCCAGCCAGCTTCTGCCCACTGGAACTTGTGTATTAGCAGAGGGCATATTGGTGATTCCATCAGAAGTGGGAAAACAAGTTATTGAGCTTAAAGTAGAGAAAATTCTCCATATAGGAACAGTAGATCAAGACAAGTATCCACTATCGAAGAAACGATTACCACTGGATACATTGAGGGATTGTTCCCATTTCAGACCTCGTACTACTACGGTAATTGATCATTGTTCGTGCTTTAGTTAATATCTATGTGCCATTGGTTTTCTGGTTTTCATTATTGTGGTATTTTTGATGTTTTTGAAGCCTTAACATCTTCTGTTACTAGTAGCAGAATTTGTAATTGCATTAAGCATATTTGAGGAACTAATCCATAGCTATTTTTCTAATATACACAGCCAATATGTTTTTCAATGTATCCTTTGTCATTCTCAAAAGGATTAATCCATGGTTTCATTGGTCACTCATGTCACATAAATTCTTGGATTTTCAGGGTTACATGCGCATATGTGTGACTTTATTCCACCCAAATTTCATAGATCTTAAAACTTAAGGTTCCTTGATCTTTTATTAATATGTTTACATGTTATAGGTTGCATCTGTTATGAGAATCCGAAGTGCCTTGACTCTTGCAACTCACACATTCTTCCAAAACAATGGGTTTCTGTACGTGCAAGTTCCTATAATCACAACTACAGACACTGAAGGATTTAGTGAAAAATTTCGGGTCACTACTCTACATGGCAAAGCAAGTAAGGGAGAGCCAAATGCTATAAATGACATTGATGGTGTTAGCCTAGAAGTTATTAAGGTTTCTATGAAGGAGAAAAGTAATAAAGTTGAAGAACTCAAACGAACTGAGAGCAATAAGGAAGCACTGGCAGCTGCAATTCAGGATTTACGAAAAACAAATGAACTAGCATCACAATTGGAAGCTAGAGAAAAATCGAAGTTAGGAGCTTTACTAAAGGGAGAGAAAAATGAAGATTTCTTCTCTCAACCAACTTATCTGACTGTTTCTGGTCGCCTTCACCTTGAAAGTTATGCATGCTCGCTTGGTAATGTATACTCATTCGGACCCAGATTCCGGGCAGATAAGATGCAGTCTTCAAAGCACATAGCAGAGATGTATATGGTGGAGATTCAAATTGCTTTTTCAGAAATGGAGGTACTGGCTTAAGTTCTTTCAGCTTTTTTCTTCTTTCATAATCCTTTTGGTGTTTTGGTGTCTTTTAACTCTATTGCCTGGTAAGTGGCCGTGTTCTGATCTCTTGTTAGATTAGCAATTGCTTTCTTTCTTGCTTATGAATTTGCTTCATGAACATCAATTTTGTCCTAAGAAAATGTCATGTTAGCTAAAAGAGTAATGTTAGATGATGCTTGCCATCTTTTTACAACTTGTGGTATTTATATAGAACTTGCACAGTGTCTTCAAACATCATTGTAGCATCCTGATTTTAGTAGATATTGTATGTTATATTGTGCAATAAAAAATCATGTGTGAAAATCATTTCTTAATAGAAAGTTTGTATAATTTATTGGTGGCCTTTACAGGATGCCATTAATTGTGTGGATGACTGTTTCAAGTTCCTCTGCAATTGGGTTTTGAAAAATTGTTATGAAGATATGAAATTCATCTCTAAAAGAGTTGACAAAACCAGCATTGAGCGTCTTGAGTCAATAATATCAAGTTCATTTGAAAGGATCACCTACACAGATGTGGTTGATACTTTGAAAAAGGTAAGATCTTATTATTTGTTTGTTGCTTACATTACTTGAACATTTTCAGTCTAGGAAGTTTATGTCACAAGTATCTTCAACTCTTGCGAAACAGATTACAGACAAGGCTTTTCAGAAAAAACTTGAGTGGGGTGCTCCTCTATTGACGGAACATCTGAGGTATGATTTGTTGTTAAATGAACTGAATGACAATTTTTGAGGATGTTTTTCATGTTTTTACTTAAGTACTCTCTATGGTTTCTGCAATGACAGCTACTTGGCTGATGAGATTTATAAGAGACCTGTAATCGTTTACAATTATCCAAAAGGACTTAAGCCATTTTATGCTCGTATGAATGATGATGGAAAAACAGTCGCAGCATTCGACATGATTGTTCCAAAGGTATACTCAAAATGTTTCTAACAAACTAAGGTCCTCCTAAATAGATTGACTTGAATAGGTTCATACCTGCATGAATCAAAGTCTAATCTAGACTTACAAAGCTAAAATACATGTTTGCAGGTTGGAGTGTTGATTACAGGCAGCCAAAATGAGGAGCGTATCAACACGCTAAACTCAAGGTAATTTCATTCCTCTTCGGGTCTTTTAAATCACAAAATGGTAGTTTAATCATATCAGATATGAAATGGCTAGAGAGAGCTCAGACCAGAGTCAATTTTCAGTAAACTAGCAACGATCCCAATGAAATATGGTTCTTTGTTTACAAACTGAGGTTATGGAAGGTTAAGGATTTGAGATGAAGTTTTTATATATTAATATCTATGTCTTTTCAGGATTAAGGAACTGGGTTTGCCGAAGGATCAGTACGAATGGTATTTAGATCTTCACAGGCATGGAACCGTCAAGCAATCCGGATTCAGTCTTGGATTTGATCTTATGCTTCTATTCACTACTGGTCTCACTGATGTTAGAGATGCTATCCCTTTTCCAAGAAGCTACGACAAGGTCAAGAACTAATCAGACGAATGTTTCTGCTCAAAACCCCAGTGTGAAGGATCTACAAAGCCTAGAGACAAAATATATGTGAAACATACAATAAAAAAGATGCATCAGATGTGTATAGATAGAGATGATGCTTGTTTCTGATATAGAATACAGATTGCTTATCTCCACACATGATACAAGTTTATGTAAATGAGAAAACTTTACATCTGAAATGATAAAGTTTCTGCTTCTTTATTAGCAATTCTTGTCCATTCCTTGCAAGAATCTATGTGTAAACCATCTTCATTAAATTGTGACCAACTTGTTGTTTACTGGTTGAATCAAGAGGGAAGAAAAAAGGGTAGAGCTCGTACCGAACATAACAGCTACTGTACAGAACCCGACATCCGATCTTGTTGCTGCAAAAACCCTCAAAGTTTCCCACAGCAATTGCAAGGCACTGAGCACAGAAAATGGGAGAAATGTCCCTTGTGCACTGCACCAAAGCATAGAGAGTCACAAGAGGTGACAGTTTTGTCTGAGCCTTTCCAAGGCCTTTGTTGCTAGGCACAACAGCTTGTGCTTTTATTTGATCCACCATAGCTCCCAACTGTTTCTTGAAACTTTCAGGGTCACTTGCATTTTGAACATTGGCATATAAAATGCCAAAAGAAGTGTCAAGCTCTCCATGAAAACTCCTCTGTGCATGCCTCAGAAAGCAATAATCATACCAGATTCTTGCATCTGCTTGGTTTGGACAGACTCGGCGAATCTCCTTCGCTGCATCTTTGATGCAAGAGGAGCAGTCTTCGCTACTCAAATCTCCTCTGCACTGAGCCAAACCATAGACCTTGTCTTGGCCTCTTCCATAGGATGTGGAGCTGAAACCAGCTGAGACAGCTGCTGGTACCAACTCAGCTAGCAAGTTATCAATGTTTTTTGAAACCTGGCCATTGGTACTTATGTTAGTGTCTTGATTACAGAACTGGCCTGAAGATTGTGCTCTGCAAGTGCGAGAGCAAATGCAATGAAACAGCACTAAAAGGAGAAGGTGGTGTAGTGAATTAGCCATTGTGCTCTTGAAGTTGAAGCTGCTATGATTTCAGCTTCTTTATAGCAATTGGATATTGGTAATGGATTTGTGGGGAAGTGTTTTATGTAGCAGGCTTTCTTGACTTTTGGAGCAAGTCCACCTTCAACACCTCCATTAGTGGAGAGGACCAGGTGTGTTTCTAGAACTATTTTTCTTCATTTTGATGATTGTGTTGTGTTTTAGTGTTTATGACACAAAGAACCTATGGTTTTGCTCTGAAGATCACAAGTGTTGTGATAATGTGGACACTGTTGTCACAAGATTCATAGTCATTGTATTGCTAGATAGCTCATATATTACTAGTCTTCAACAACTACGCGCTTTAACCATCAAAAACGCGTATCAACTGTCATGGTCGTTGCACCTTAACTAGTGTCTAGAGGTCTTGAGTTTGAGCCTCAAGATATGCAATTAGTTGGTAGGAAAATCTTTGCCGCCCTTGATGTCCTTACCGGCCTAAATGAGGATTGATGTGAGTGCAATATGATTTAAAGATGTTGATCTCGTGTCTGAGGTTTGTCTTTCATATTCACAAAAGAAATATATATATACTTATGCATCCAACTAAACATATTTCACATCTAAACATTTATTGCTATCTTTATAAAAGACGTGTCAAAAAAATAAGTCTTCGTATTTAGGAGGGATCATACTATATTCAATCACGGAGCCATAGAGCTTGAATCACACGACCATGAAGTAATCATTGAATTTGAAAGAAAATGACAGATTAATATGTCATTTTGGTCAAAGGGCCATTTGAGAAATTGAAGTCTAGCTATGGCTAGCAGCTAGCTCAAGCTCATCCATGGAAGTCTTCAAAACCGGCTTCTCATTTATTTATTTTTTTGAAAGGAAAAAAAAATAAATGAGAAAAAACAAAAATGTTGGTTTTCAGCGATAGTCTTGCAAGTGGCAAGTCACAATCTCTCGTGACAAATCATGCAATCATCAAAATGTCCACAAACAAAATAATGTGGTTGAAATTGAAAGGTTATGGTTGACTCCAATTCCACTACCAAAACACCCCATACACCTTTGTTTGGTCTCGATAAAATTCGAAATATTTCCCGGGTCATAAAAACAACCATCAGACAAGGATCAAACTGGATATTTTTAAACTTAAATGCTATGCACAATATATTTGATCAAGCCAATCAAATTATACAATGCAAGACATTTTACACGTGAAATCTAAAAATTAGTTCAGTATTTACAACTCTCGCCTCTTTCTAGTCAGATTCGTCTGCGCCCAAAACTTTCGCCTTTAATTTAAAATGTGAACTCAGTGGGCCTAAGGAGAACCTTTCTTATGTACTCAAGTGGTTGCTTCAATTGTCCCATTAAAATAGCTGTGTATTTTTCATGTAATGGGTCCAATTATTATATGGGCTTTAAAGTAGAGGGGCTTTACTGTCATGAACAAAACAAGGTGAGTCCAAAAAATTTGCTGATTTTATTATGTCACCTCCACACAGCCAATTCAAGCTGATTATATCCATAACTTTCAACTGTACAAAGATTTAGCGTCAAAGCAGGTTGGTCCAAACGGTTTAACCGTATTGTATAATTTAACTGAGTAAAAAAAATATTGACACGTTAGTTTTTAGAAACCAAAAATGTTCCAATTGAGACATAGAGCTTTTTCGGTTTTTCCTTCTTCATGAGTAATTTATGTCTTAAATATCCTACAAATAATGTGCTAATTAATAAAACATGGCACACCAATTGCTTCATTATATCAGATAAATTGGATGTTCTACACCAAAAATTCATGGGAACATAGTGATATCATATACATCAAGTTATTTTTTATTGAAATTTAATTTTAAACTATGAAAATATTCAAAATATATATATCATGCACGTAAATTAACACGTCACTTTGTAGTTTGTATGCACAGAAAATAGGAGTAACTTCACATAAATACTTTGAATTAAACACATTTTTCATTCAGATATCCTGAACTTTTTTTTCACATCAACTAGCTCTCTCAACTTTCAAAATTTCAAAATATTAATTAAAATTAATAGAAAAATTGCATTTCTAGTCATGTGCATGGCACATGTGAGCAATACTCTTTCTTATACCATAAACACCCCCACCCCTTTTTAATTAAATTTGAGTCTAACTTTTGAAGCCCTAATCTCATTTACTGTGTTCTTCAAGTTATTCAATAACTAATATATATGTGAACAAAATCAATAGGAATAAAATTGAAACAGAACACATCTGAACAAAACAAATAAAACCAGAATAAGTACTCCTTAAGAATCAAAATATACCAAGTGTTCTTCAAGTGTTCTTCATAATGTTCATTTATTCTTCAATCTGAGTGAAAGTCAAACACTAAAAAAACATTATAGGTTAAATTCTATAAAGATCAGAGTAGCTAAATGAAAAAAGTGCACAGTTTAAGACTTTTTCTAACGTTTTTGTCTTAAAACGAGACTTTTAAAAAAAACAATCAATAATTTATAAATATTAATAATAAATTTAGTTAATATCACTTCAAATCGGACCGTGCCAAACAACTTAGGCCTTGTTTGGGTCGTCTACTTCAATCGTTGTAAAATGTTTATAGAGGTAAATGTCTGTAGAGGTAGTTGGAATGAGGTAAAATATCTGTAGAGAATAAAGACTTTGTTTGGTAAACCAATGTCTGGAAGGAGGTTGAAAATGAATTTTGGATTATGAGATT
>JAYMSZ010001393.1:0-14491 GCA_036897665.1 Pelargonium citronellum | reverse complement strand
ATCAAAATAACATTAAAAATTTCCTAATTTTGGTCTAAAAGAAGCATATTTTTGTTTAGGAAATTAATTATTCATGAATTATTAATAATGTACAATAAGTTTGTTAAAACACATATATGTGAGAACTAATAAATTTTATACAATTCTAATTAATTTCTCTTGGATAAAATGAGGGTGAGTCGGACCTACAAAACTACGTTGTTTCATTTAAGTTATTAATTGAATAGCTCAATACTACGTAGTTTTAACCAATTAAAACAATACTCTAATTAATCACATCATCACAAGTTTTCCGGCAAAGTCACTTCCCTTTTAAAAAATAAAAAATCATTACACTTATGAAAGAGATTTTTTTTCCTCGAGTGGAATGAATCCATACCAACAAATTGTATTTGCAATAATAAATGTAATTATATTTTATTTGTAATAATGTTTGTGTGATCAATGAGGAGTTCTAGAAGCAGCAGCTCTCTTCTTTATGTTTGGAATTGGTGCACACCCTCTGGCATCGCTCTCTCAGAAAATTAGAGACAAGACGATTACTTCAACTGCAAACAAATCCAACCACACTCTAATTCTTGCCTCCGATCATTCCTGTTGGTTTCTCACCTTGCCCTAAACCCCCCTTTTATTTATTTCCTATTTTCTTTTTCGTGCACTTTCTCGCCTTCCAAACACCGGCTTCACATTAGGGCTTTGCCTTCTTCGGGAAACCATGGATTCCGAAGACGACATGCACGATGCCAACGATGTGGAGTCGCTCGACGATGATTTTTACAGCGGAGAGGCCGAGGAGGCCGCCTTCGACTACTACAGCGACGACGCCGCCGGCTATGATTCCGACAATTATGAATTCTGCGAGGATGACGCTGCCGATGATTCCGATGACATCGGCATGCGACGCCAACAGGTTAGCTCAACTATACCGTTTGTTTTTGCTGTTGATTGAGATTGATTTTGCTTTTGATTTCCAAGTGCTATGTTTGGTAGCACTGTAAGTGGTAGGAGTCGGTAATTTCGGAGTGATTATCAGAAAGAGGGATCATTATGAACCCAAGTTAGCTGCTAGTATGTTAGGTGTCAATATGTGAAAGCTGAGATCTTTAAACTAATGGTTAATTTAGTACTCATCATCAATTGTTCATTGTAATTTTTTTTTTTGAATGTGGGTGGTGTTTAGGTGTGTCCTTAATGGTCTGTTTAGGTTCTTATAAGTTTGTTGGGAAAGGAGAATTGGAGCTTATATTAGAGTGACAATGATGCGTAAGTGTTGCGCATTTGTAATTGATTGAAAAGCTGATAACTTTTAGGAGAGTTAGTTTTTTCATGATTAGAACTTGTATTTGCTACGCGTTGTGCATAATTTTGGTTTCTGCAAAATTGAAAGAAAGAAAGCAACATTAGTGTCTGTATATAATAAGTTGAGGTTTTGGTCCTTTCTTTATTGGAATCATCATTTGCTCTCAGTCAGCCATTATATGGCAAACTAAAAAATCAGGAGGTAAAGAATTCATAGTATGTTTGTCACTAGTCAGTGATTGTTTAACTCTGTACGTAGTCCTTGGAGTTTGATGGGAAATGTTAATTTAACTTTCTGTCTGATTTTTTTCCCTATTCCTTTAGGTGTCCAACTCTTGGATTGCATTTTAAAATTTTAAACTAATTTATAAAAATTTAAGATGCCATAACTGATGCTAGCATATATCTCTTGTATATGGTATATCATTACGTTTTTTCTTCCCTTTATGATATGTTTGGGTTACAAAACGGGGAAAAGAAATTGGATTGGCATCTTAGTAATATTGCCTTGCTCATTAAGTTAAAAATACTAGACCAACATTTGTACAATTACTGTGCTAACTTACAGTTGATATTTTAATTAAAACAGTCAAAACACTTAATATCTGCACATCTGCATGTATATAGCTACTGTTGTGCTTGTTTTTGTTAATCTTAAGGCAATAAAAAGAATGAAGTATGAGTTCAAGTACATTACTTTGAAGTTGAATGGAATTATTTCTTCAAGTAGTTATCATTCTTGGACCTTACTTTTTTTGTTACATGTTAATAGCCACTTAATTATCCAGTGCAGCATACATTTACATTTCCATGATGTTCCCAGTTAGTTTATGGTCTTAAATTACATAAATTGTTTCAATCACAGCAAAATTATTCCATTTTGAAAGAAGAAGATATACGCCGACATCAGGAGGATGATATTGCAAGAGTGTGCACTGTCCTTTCCATATCCAAAGTAGCCGCAACTATCTTACTCCGTCATTTTAATTGGTAAACATTTCACTGTTGTTTGTCATATGTAACTTACACTGACAATTATATGTTAACTTCTCTTATCTATCCATTGCAACTAAATTCATAACTGTTTTCATAGTTTAAGTAGATAATAATTATGGATCATATTTTGATGGAAGTTAGTGTTGCAGGAGTGTAAGTAAAGTGCATGATGCATGGTTTGCTGATGAAGATAGAGTCCGCCGTGTTGTTGGATTGTTGGAGAATCCTGTTGTTCATTTCCCAAATGCTAGAGAAGTAAGATCTCTTGTTAGTGAGCATTATTAATAATTAAAGTCTTTACATTCTTTTAGACAAGTTGTCATTAGTGGTACGAATTTACATAAGTGCTGCTTAGTCTTTTTAATATGAAACTTAAGCATAATCTGCTACTTCTCTTTTTGTCATCTATATGCATTACTTATGACTTACTAATTGCTTCTTTGGGCAGCTTACTTGTGGGATATGTTTCGAATCCTATCCACCTGACAGCATAAATGCTGCTGCTTGTGGTCACCCGTATTGTAGTTCTTGCTGGACAGGTTAGTCTCAAACACCACTAATGGATCTAGCTGGAAGCTGAAATCAAATTATGCATCTTTTGCTTCTGCTACATGTAGAGCGTCATGGGTGTTTTCTAAAGTTAATTCGCATCCATTTTAACATCTGCATGTCTCCGAAGTTCCTTTTTCACATTTCTGATATGTTTGCCTGTTCACGAATAACTTGTGTATCTTCATATGCAATTGATACCCACTACAAACATAAGTTCCATTTATATATTTTTGTGCTACTTCCGTATATTTTCCTTTCACTTATCTATTTTTTGGCATTTTTGTTTCATGTTTTGGTAGGATACATTACCACATCCATTAACGACGGTCCTGGATGTTTGTCGTTGAGGTGTCCTGATCCGTCTTGTGGTGCTGCTGTTGGTCAAGACATGATTGACAGACATGCTTCTGGTGAAGATAAGGAGAAGTATTCTCGTTACCTTCTTAGGTCCTATGTTGAAGACAATAGAAAGGTATGTCCATTATTTGAAACATTGACAATTATGAGTGTGGTACACGAAATATTTCTGTCTGTGCGGCTGACAATTTTATGACTGTAATTAGGAGACTTTTCTTTCAACAAAATGTTTGAAGTTCTTCAAATGCACAAGTTCTATTTTGTCTTGGGTATTTTAATATGGTAAATAGTCTGACTTTAATAAACCATTGGTCTTGAGATGGGATTAACTACTGTTTTAAAACGGAAGATGTGTTAAGTTTATTTGGTTATGCTTTCAGAACTTTGCAGAGTAAAATGGGTTGGTCTTTTTATAGAATTTCTAGCCCGGGCTTGCATTTCTGTGCAGCTTGGACATATTTCATACATTTTATATCCTATTGCACCAAACTGGTTCATGCTGTGGGTCTTCATTGTTTTTATTTCTTTCATTATCGTATTGGATAAGTGGTGTGCTATTTCAAGACTTGGAAGTATAGCCACCAGCTTTGAATGGAGTTTCTGTGTGTAAATTAAACTTTTCTTACTAAAATTTACAATGTATTGTCTTAAAAAGGAAGCATAGCCAGGCACCAAAACCTGCTAAGCTATATCAACTTACATGAATTTTAATTTCTTACTTATTCGTTGTCTATAACTCTTACCTTCTTTTTATTGCACTTCTAGACTAAGTGGTGTCCTGCTCCCGGTTGTGAGTGTGCTGTTGACTTCAGTGCTGGTAGTGGAGGTTATGATGTTTCTTGCCTCTGCTCATATAGCTTTTTCTGGAATGTAAGCTCTCTAAATGGCTAGGAATTCTATGCAATTCAATTAAATTATTTATTGTAAATTGTATTAATCAACTGCTCAATGAATCTCCACTGCAGTGTACGGAAGAAGCTCACCGTCCAGTGGACTGTGGCACTGTGGAAAAATGGGTTTTGAAGAACAGCGCTGAGTCTGAAAACATGAATTGGTAGAACAATCATTTCAGCATCTAAATTTGTGTCTTGCTAGGTGCTTGTGATTATTTTTGTGGGTTTATCTATCTCCATGGTCATATTTTCTATTCTTCATGTTTTCTTGTACATTATCTGTTTTCTGTTCCATCCCAATTTGTTTGAAGTAGAGAAAATTTTAATTTGAGCATATTGGATGGTTGTCTGGAAAATCTTGTTATTTATTTATTTATTTGTTTATTAATTATATATGACATTATCTGTAATTTTCCTACGGATGCTCTTAGGTTGCATTGTATGGTTATTGCATTCATTTACCAACTTCAGATGGAAAAATGTTAATGGAAATGTGTGTTTTACGATACATTTTAAATTAAGGCATATATATTACTTTATGATATTTTTTTTTGGTTTGATCATGATTTTTTAAATGTTAACTGGCTGGATGATGATTTTGCAACTACATACCATGAGGAGTTGATTTTTGGTCCTGCTAATAATTTTATCCTGTAAAGTTAGGGTGTTGGGAAAATGCATTGCTAATCAAGATGATATTGTGCTTACTAAGCGATAACAAATGTTATAGATCTGTCACAGCTTACAATTAATAAGGCCAGTTTCTTACTTTTGTGGCATGATTCTCATTTTTTTCTCAATGGAACTATGCACAGGATACTTGCCAATTCCAAGCCTTGTCCAAAGTGCAAGCGGCCTATTGAAAAGAACCAAGGGTGTATGCACATGACTTGCACACCACCATGCAAATTTGAGTTCTGCTGGTGAGTTCGATACTTCATTTTATAGATTGCAATTTTGTAGTTATTGTTCCTGCCTTTATTTTTAATGAATTAAATAACATGAATTGAGCATCTTTATTTGGAATTTGAGTGCAAGCTTCATCATTAACTGTACATGTCACTAGTCGGGTTTAATAGTGTTTTTTTTTAGTTGTTGTTGTTTTGTTTTGCCTTGGAGTATATTCTGTATTTGTTTCAAGTTTTTTATTTGTCATTATTTCTGATGTTCAATTTCAAAATTCATAACATCAACTTTATCTACATGTAGGTTATGCCTTGGTGCATGGTCGGATCATGGTGAGAGGACAGGCGGATTTTATGCTTGTAATCGTTATGAAGCAGCTAAGCAAGAGGGAGTGGTAAGGGCTTTGAGCTGTTTTAGAATACTTTCTGCTTGTTCTTGGTTCATATGTATTGCTTTCTTGTGAAGAACTTCTATTTTTATCCGGTCTCTGGGGTTGTTGCCATGCAGTATGATGAAACAGAGAAAAGAAGAGAGATGGCGAAAAATTCTTTAGAGAGATATACTCACTATTACGAACGTTGGGCAACCAATCAATTGGTATGAACATACTTTTATCATACTTGTCTCCGTTCTTTGTTTGGGATCTCATAACTTTTGGCACCTAATCAAAATAGCAGATATTTTCCTTTGTTTATTCACGTGCACATACTTCTGTATGTAGTAATCACGATTAAGTTCAATGATTTGAAGTATCCCGTGGACTTGTTAATTTATTGGGGTAATTACACAAACTACTTCGTGGTATGTTCCAAAAACATAACTACTCCGATCAATTTTACACAGCACATAACATAATAACTACCTTATAAGTACCCTCTCTTGCTGTTAGTGACACCTTTAGGGTAGTGTTTAAAGTGACCATTTTACCCTTTTTTAATAGTAAATTTTCAAATCATGCCATCTATTCAAAATTATAAAGAATAAATGAATAAAAACTTCAGGTTTCATTATCTGAAATTCACACAAAGTTGAGCGTTAATGGTTGAACAATGTTCCCTCCTGTCCAATTCACACAAAGTTGAATGTTTTTCATTTTTTTTTTAAATTACAATGGCGATTCTGGCTGGAAAGTTTGAATGTACCCGCAATTGTTGTCAAAAGATTGTAAATTCCAGGGGTGGTGGCCGGAATCTGATTGTAAAGATTGTCAAAAGATTGGAAAGTTTGAATGTATCCTCTTTATGTATTTACCGTGAACTCTAGCGAACAACATAAGTGAATAAATTATATCAATAAGTTTGATTTGGCAGATTATTTAATGCTGGCTAGTAGTTGGCTGGAAACTGCCATACTTTAACTTAGTTGACAATGTTATTCTTGGCTTGACATCTTGTGCTAGTATGGGTAATGTGTTGTATCATTCTTCGTCTACAGTACCTTTTTCACACATGTTAATGCTGTATAAACAGTAGTGCTACATGTCCTCTACAATTGTCTCAGTTACATATAAATGTTTATAGTGTTAATTAACCTGTAGATTAATGAAGATTGAGAATTATGATACTGAACAATTTGGAGGGTAAAGCTGCATATATTTTGTTTTCATCTTGTCTGATATTTATTTATTTGTAAATATCCATTTACTTATCTAGTGAAGAGAATGAGCTTAAAGTAAATATATAAGTGGATCAGCCTTGATTTATATGATAGAAATCCCTTTTATTGGTTTGTAGGTCTTCAATTTCTAGCTTTTATGGTGGAAATAACTTGCTTCGATTTCAGAATCCATCTTTCAAAATAAATTAGGATTTCAAGAATAGTTTTGTTTTCATTTTTGTGGTTAATTGGCTTTGCTTATTTGTAAATCATAAAAAACACTTTTCCTGTTTTTAAAACTGGTCAACTTCTGGCTTACTTTTGCAGAAATAGCTGATATCCATTTTGAAAATAATCTTTTAATTTTGATATTTTTGAGATCTGTCTTTGGTTTCAGTTTTGTGATTAAATGGCCCACATATTTGATACCTTTGAGGAAATGGTTGGAATTTATTTTCAGAAACCATCTTTCAAAACGACTTGGGATTTTTAAGTTTTGGTTTTGATTTCATTATATGGTTAATTCGCTTTTGCATATTTAGATATTTATTGTGATTTTTTATTTGCTTTATTAACAACACATACTAGGCCATCCTCAGGAAGGTCTCTGAAAACACCTACCATTTAGGTCTCTGTTCTCGTGTCAAACTGCTTTTGGTTGTTGTGTTTTTGCACTTCAGTTTTATTAGTGATTGCAGACTCTGTACATTATCTCAGTCCTGAATTTTTGAATTAGCATCAAAGTGAACAGTAATTTAGTATACACTAATACATTTGTATCTTTGTTCTGCAGTCAAGGCAAAAAGCTCTTGCAGATTTACAGCAAATGCAAGATGTACATGTAAGTACAATTTAATTGCTATATACTATATATTTTTCTCTACCGTGTTACGAAGGTTGAATCTTGTCTTTTGGTTAAGCCTTGCTACTTCCACAAAAGATGCCCTCTGATGAATTCTTGAAAATTTTCAAGTGACAATTATATTAAGGGTGGAATTATAAATGGTATTGATAATTTAATAGTAAGTAGTAACTGACCTAATCTCACAAATGAAACTGTAGGGATGTCTTAAGCTCAAAGTAGTTTGTTTGAGCAGTACATGGCAATGCTTTTCATGGATTAATCTTTTGCATTATGTTTTCCATTGTAAAAAAAACTTTTGCTTGTTCTTAAAAAATGTATAGTTTCCGCTGGAGTTAGTAACATTTACTTGATGAATTTCTAAACTTTTGCCAGCTTGAGAAGCTTAGTGACAAACAATGCCAACCTGGCTCCCAGCTGAAGTTCATTACTGAGGCATGGCTACAGGTGAGTGTGAAGTCATCTCAGCACACATTTTTGTACCAGGCTACACAATTTGACACAAATTATAGTACCTGAGATCTTTTTTTGGGGCTGTTTTGACCCAATAAACGATTTAACTTTTGCAAAGCTAGAATCCATGCATGGTTAGATTGTATGCAAAAATCTTTTTTATTTTTCTTTCATAATCCAGCATCATCTACTCAAGGGTTGTATGCATGATCTACTTGCATGATTTGTATTATTTGGGTGTGCAATGGTAGCATAAATATATGCTTTGTTTATGTTGCATGCTTGCAGATTGTTGAATGTAGGCGAGTACTGAAGTGGACTTATGCATATGGATATTACCTTCCTGACCATGAACATGGGAAAAGACAGTTTTTTGAGTATTTGCAAGGTATGCAGATTGTTTACTGACAGGCATTATATAGTAATTATCTGTGTTTAAGTTTATTGCTAAGATTGTGATGTTTCATTTTTGTGCAGGTGAGGCAGAGTCTGGTTTGGAAAGACTTCATCAATGTGCAGAGAAAGAATTACAGACTTTCCTAAATGCTGAAGGTCCATCAGCAGATTTCAATGATTTCCGTACGAAGCTAGCTGGACTGACTAGGTACGTTTTGAGAAATTTCATAATAACTACTACCCCATTGTTTTACTTTTTGACCAAAAATAGGTTAACATAATTAGTGCTCGACTTTCCTCATGTTCCCTGAAACTCAAGTGTATCTAGCCAACTTATTATGAGGATTTATTTGTTATTCATGTATAATTCACTTACCAAAAGAGAAAATAAACAACTTTAGTAAGGATACTTATTTTGGGATGGATTAATAAACATCTATAATTTAATGGTTCCAGATCAAGTGTTGAAGACAAAACCATTCCTTGAATCGTATCCCTGACTTATGCAGCCTTGTTAAACATAAACTTTATATATATATATATACACACACACACACATATATGTGTTTTGAATTTCCTATCATTAAACTATTCAAGGAGTATGCAGCAGCTACATACAAACAAGTGTTTGAGATATGTGAAGTTAATATTTCTTCCTCTAGGCTGTCCATGTTATGAAACAGAAAAGATTAGCTTAGTTGTTAGGTTATAATCTTGATCCGTAACCAACTTATCAAAACCCCAATCCAGATCTGATCAGGAGGGTTGAATTTGGAGATTCTTTAGGCATCCAAGGCCTTTCAATTTCAGCTTGACCCGACTAATTTTACATAATCAATGTTACTTTTCTCAACCTGAATTGAACCAGTCAACCTAGTTTTACAACTCAACCAGCCCCTCACCAACTCAACTTGGGCCTAGCTACCTCAAGCTGGGTTATAAGTCAGAGCCTTGAAGAGTTTCACCTGCATGTGTGAAAGTTGTGATGTTCTGATTGTTCCGATTGAACTTGCTTTAATTTGGGATTTACTTATGGGTCCAGGCTCAATATTGGAAGGATGGTTCACCAAAGCATCCCTAAACTAACGAGTTTTAACACTGATTTTAGGCCTCATTTGCTGCCACTTGATATTTCTTGCCAGTGGATAGAAGCATTCCTCTTAACTTAGTGTTGATTTCTAGCGCGACAAGGGATGACTTTAATACTCCTTTATGATATTTTGGCATTTGAGAAATTGAATTTCATTTTACTTTTTAATCATTTATGTAAAAGTGACTGTCAATGCATTCATTGATGCAAGCAAGCTCTTTCTATAATTGCAACAGTGTGACTCGGAATTACTTTGAGAACCTGGTTAGAGCATTAGAGAATGGTCTTGAAGATGTAGATACTCCTGGGACTAGCAGCAAGACAGTGGGATCAAAAAGCGGAGCGGCTAACAAGGGTAAAGGTGGAAAGGGGAAGGGAGGTAAATCTAGTGGTTCCAGCAAAAATATAGATGATTCGGGACATTGGTCATGTGAGCATTGCACTTATGGGAATGACAAGTCCGCCAACTCGTGCCAGATGTGCCATCAGAATAGGTCATAGGCGAAACTGCTTCTACCCTCTTGTGCTGGCAACTGGTTAGACCTACCTAGACAAATTGGGAAATCCTTGAAGGTTTTTAGGTCATCTTTCTTCCAGCAAGAAACATGAACAAAAAAAAAGAAGAAGAGAAAAGCAGGCTCAATTGCACTTGTATATATGTTTTATCTATCTATTTATCTATAAAAATGGGTTTCAATACCATTTTTTATCTTAATTTTTACACAGATGGCCATAGGCCAACAAAAATGTAATCGTTTGCGTCGCTTCACTTGATTGATCATATTTACATGTGAAAAGAAATTGTGTAACTTTCTGCATTAATGCTTTCTTTGGTAAACTTGTAAAATGTAAAAGTTGTTTTTATTCTTTTAAATGTTAAACTTGTGAGTAGAACCAGCGATTTGTACGATAACTCGTGGGCAACCAAAATCCAATCCAATCCAACTTTTATCTCGATCGGTTAAAATTTCTAATTGGACCAAGTGAACTCTCACGTATTTTGCACAATTTATGCGTCGAAGCCCTTTCGGGTCATATTTGAATTAGCATTAGGGAACCTGCCCCGACACCATACCTCAATTTTGTTTTTTGTTTCAATTTTTGTACTGTAAAAGGAGATAATCATAATAAGAGAAGTGTGGTAAAGGTACCTTTTATTTTCTGTAAACTTGGTGCTTGGATCAGTTATAACTGGATAATTTTGATGCTAAATATATAAGAGCCAATGGGAAAAATGGGATCTCATTAAGCTATCTTGTGTTTGTTACCTTACTCAAAACATTTCTATTTCTCTCACAAGAGATTTTCAAATTTACATGAAACAAACAATATAACATTACTTATGTGTGTGTATTACAATATTAATTGGTATAGGGGAGGAGGTCTTAGTCGGGGCAGATGAGGACAAGATTTACTTTTTCGATTTCGAAGAATTCTTGAATCTGGATGATTTTTTGTTGAATTCTGCCGAATAGAATTTTAGTTCCGATGAACATTTCAGATCGGAAGAGTACCTCAGTTCTGAAGAATACGGCACATTTGAAGGCCTGAACATTTTCAGGCTAAGCGCGTTCAACATTGCTCTTGAATATTGGCGAGACGCCATCTTCCAATCCATTCCAGTTTTCATCATCGCCTTGAACTCCTCGTAACTGATTCGTCCATCCTGTAAACGCAGACACGATCAATGGATGCCTTAAAACCCAAGAATGTATGTAAATGATGCAAAAAGAAAGTAGCTGTTTGTGAGAATTACCTTATCCAAGTCGATATCAAATAAAATTTCTTTGATTAATTGCTCGTTGTTAGGACCAAGATTGTCCTCATTCAAGGCTTCCCTCAACTCGCCAAACTCAATATATCCATTCCTGTCTTTGTCGAAGAAGTTGAAAGCCCGAGCAAGATGCTCGTCACCAGCAATCCTTTTCAGGTGAACGGACATTGTTATGAACTCTTCGCAGTCTAGAGTGCCATTTCCATCAAGGTCCGCCTGTAGGATAATGTAAAAAGTTTGCACAGATAATCAGAAATGGTTATGGCAAGAGTTGCATATAGAACCAATAAAGCAAAATGAAATTTTGGTTTAATGTCACTCCAAAAATGTATGTGCATAATCGGTAGCTTTAAGAACCCGATGAAAGGTTTAGAGTGTCCACACAGAAAAGAAGGTAGGCTAAGAGTTTGCACAGGTCCAGACAAGAAGCAAGCTAAAGAAGAAAATGAGAGCACTATTTTTTAATTTTAAGAGCTAATGTAGAGCTAGCTGATAAGAAAAAGGACAAGTGTTCAACTGAAACAATTTAAGCTCATAAAAGGGAATAATTTAGTGGAAAGCATACTCATGTTCTTGAGTGTATAAACTCACCGCATCCATTAACATTTGGACATCATGATCTGAAACATGATTCCCACTCATTTGGAGGCCTTCTTTGAGCTCTTCAAATGTCAAGTCACCATTCTTGTCAGCATCCATCATTTCAAACATTTGTTTGATACTAGCCACTTCGTCATCTGGAAGGTTGTCAGCCACCACCTAAAACGAAGAAAAGAAGAAGAGAAAGATATACAATTAACCGTACATGAAAGGGGCCACTTCTAACATATAAGACTATAAAGGGAAGGTGTGTGAACAAACTTACTCTTAGTACTTTCTTCTTGAACTTATTCATCAATGAAAATTGCTTAATCCTTGTTTTGACATTATTTCCCAGGGAGACATCACGAGCCTGGTTTGGATTGCGTAGCCATGGATGTTCTGCACATGCGAGAAAATATAAAAGGTTATACTGATAGATGCCTCATCTTGATTCTGTGCAGATCTATGACTAATTCCTCTATTTTACAGATCCAGATTTACATATTTGTATCTTTGACTTCTAAAGTGCTCTACAGTTGATCAACCTGTATTGAGCACAAATCATCAAGAATTTTTGTGCAACCTGATATTTGCTGACAGGATCTTCCTTTCTTCATAATTAGTTAACATTCATGGTTAATAGAGATATAAATTGCAGCATATTGTTTTAAAAATCATCTTTATTACATAAGAGTGTGAATAATTAGATGTTCACAACTTGTATGTTGATCAAAGATCAAATGACAACTGTATTGTCCTCAATGCCCAAATTGATTAAAAAATAGTCTGTATACCATACCACCATATTTTCTAGAATAACTTTGAAATCTTCTGTAAATTTTAACATGATGAAAGTATTGAATATTGCCTGAATTAAAGTTATAGCACAATATCCGTATAATTCATTATCTTATGGCGGAACTCATATCTTCACTTTCCTCTCTCCCTTCTTTCACTCGCAAAATGTCATGACCATCTCTCCTTCAAACTTGATTTGACTTATGTTTCACAATTTTTCATTAATTTATTTTTGTTGTAAGACTACATCTGATATAGTCCTTATGGTTCCATTCGTGCTTTAAAAACTTGCAATTTTATATTGTGACTTAGCAGGAAGTATGTAATAACAACTAATGACAGAATTGATACATTTTGCTCATCTAAAGGAGTTCGTACCTAGGACTTCTTGAATATTGAACCGGCTGAAAGGATTTGGATCAAGCATATTCTTTACTAAGTCTTTTGCTTCCTCAGAAATCTTAGGCCAAGGATCTCTCTCATAGTCTACACTACCATCAATAATTGCATGTGCAATTCCTTCCTCGGTTTCTGTACTAGTTATACAAGAAACCACACATAAGAGAGAACTCTGAAAATTTGCATAGTTAAAGTGATAGATATAGTTCAGCAGATGTCCGAGCAAACAAGAATGAACCTAAAAAAGAACCTACCTGCCCAAAAGGGTGGAACTCCACAAAGTAAAATATAAAGGATAACACCTGCACTCCATACATCAACTTCCGGTCCATAATTACGTCGTAGAACCTCTGGAGCCATGTAATAAGGACTTCCAACAATCTCAGCAAAACTCTGGCCTAAGACCATATGGTAAAGAACATAGTTCAGCACACGTACGTGAAAATATACTAAGCTGCAATAGGATTCATAATAACTAATACATTTTAGTAATCAAAATTAGCATACCAGGTTCAAAGAATATAGATAGACCAAAATCAATTGCTTTAAGTTGAGCATCTTCAGTTGTATCAGAAAACAAGAAATTTTCAGGTTTTAGGTCCCGATGTATCACTCCATGTTCATGACATACCTACACCAAGAAATTACATTAGCAGGATCAGACATAGAAGGCAATTATGACCATTCTTGAACTTGAAAACAACGAAGGAAAATAAGCTGAGCACGTGATTAGATAAAGATTAAACAATTTTAGAGCTGTAAACCACAAAAAAGAAAAACAAGAAATATTTCTTGCAGAACAATGATTAATGCTTGATCCATACATAATCATCAATTGATCACCAGCCAAAGTCTCTATTTTGAACTCTCCTACAGACCATTAAACACTTCTTGTTGTTGGTTTAGACCCTGCCTATATAAAGCTAGACTTTTTCAGTTCTCTAATATTCATCTTTTAAGGTGCATGAAACTCACAAGCCAGATTGCATACAAGAAGCCACAAGGAAGGTGATGCTTCCTCCATCTATAGAGAGCTTCTTCATATTTTTTAACCAAATCATAAATCATAAATCCTAAATACCTTTATTTAACTACACAGTTACATTATTACCAAATATATCTTAAACCGATTCTTTCCACGAGCACTGGACCTATACAAATACAACAACAACTCTTCCATAAAGTCATCATCTTTTCCTTTTCAATTCATTTCTTTCTTTATTTGTTCATTCCTGGCAATAAATATTGAAAAAAAAATCAAAAGAAAGCTACTTACTAGAAAGCTAAAATTCCCTGCAGGATTCAATTTCAACATAGTGATAAATAGCCAAAATTGATATCAAATGACTCAAAACAGGACAATACTAAAACATGATGTAGTTCCAGTTTCATTTAGGCATTTACTCAAACACAACGTTGTCAAAATATTGCTGTAAAAAAATACCTTGACGATCTCTATGATGGTTTTGGTGACCTGAGCAGCAGCTCTCTCCGTGTAATGCCCACGCGCCACGATCCTGTCAAAGAGCTCGCCGCCC